>JAVJIF010013376.1:0-110931 GCA_038442645.1 Agave tequilana | reverse complement strand
GTGTTCTGCACACTCGAGACCAGTGCCCTTTGGAGCCACATTTATAATAAAAATCTTTAGGATTCTGAAGAGAACTTTCATGAACATCTTTTCTTTTATCATGTCTTTTTACATGATGTTTCTTGTGAATCGCGTTGTTTTGTGAAGGGTTATAAAACCACTTCGACTACAGCGACGGCCACGGCCACGACCACGATCACGTCTACGGCCTCGACCATGAATATATTCTCGTCTATAATTTTTAGAAAATACAGCATTTGCTTCTAGAAATGCTACTAAACCAGTAGGATAAGACTGATGATTTTTTATTAAAAGCTCATTATTCTTCTCTGCCACAACACAAGAAGAGATGAAATTAGTTAAGAATATTTCTTAAGACCACGCAACCTATATTGTTGTTGCAGTGTTATATTAGATGCATGAAATATGGAGTAAGTTTTTCTCTAGTATTTCTTCATCTGTGATATCCACCCCCACAGAATTTCAATTGGGATACTATTCTGAACATTGCAGAGTTATAATCGCTAACTTTCTTGAAGTCCTGAAAGCGCAAAATATTCCATTCATCACGCGTGACAGGGAGCACAACTTCCTTTTGATGATCAAATCTTTCATTGAGATTTTTTCACAAGACACTTGGGTCTCTTACTGTGAGATATTCACATTTTAAAACATTCATTAAGATATTTGCGGATAAAGATCGTCGCTTTTGCCTTATCTCGCTATGATGTAGAGTTCATTTCTTTTATTGTTTCAGTGAGACCCATTGACTCGAGATGCATTTTTATATCAATAACCCTGTTGACACTTAAAAAGACAAGATTCTTACTAGCCTGAACAATGTCTAAACTTGTTGACATTTACAAAAGACGACTGACAGACAAGCTGACGACCAGTTTTCACCCATCTTCGAGGGAAAAGGAAGTAACTTGGACTCCACTGATCCATCAAGCAGACAGTAAGCCCGGATTGCCTCTAAACAGACCTCAGCAGGTCTAAAATGCTATCACTTAGCATCACATGAGCCCAAAGGGATAGCCTCGCCTGAGAGGTTAAGATCATCCAACTTCGCCTTGAAGCCATTCACAGCTCCACCAGAAGCTAACTTATAGTTTCGCCTGAACTGCTGAAGCGCAACTCTATAGAGAGAGTTAGCTCCGCCTGAAACCACACGCAACTACGCAGAAAGAGTATGCGGTAGCTTCGCCACAGACAATATTTAGCTCCGCCGAAGAGCTTTCTTCTGACTTCGCCAGATACTGCCTCCAGCTCCGCTGTGAGTTCAAGGGCAGCGCCGTTACTGGGTCTGCTATGGTCAACCTTTAACCAATCAAATCTCCAGATGAGATTAGATCTAATCGGGATCAAGATCAAATCCAATCAAGATCAAATCTGAGATCAAATTTGGCAGTTGATTGCCACAATCTGTTGACTTTTCTAAAACGAGTAAGAGGATAAGGAGAGATCTTTCAATTATATAGAAAGAATCAAAACGGATCAGGAAGATCAACCAACCTGCCATTTCTAGCTTCGTAGAAGCTGATTCTAGCCTCGCAGCAAGGCTACTTTCCAGATTTAAACAGATTTGATTCAATCTGTTTTTATATTTTCAAGGAATTATAGCCTTACTCTCCTTATAAATAGCTCACCAGGGGCACAAGGAGGAGAGACCATGGACACGCCCAAGAGACCTCCAACAAAGAGAGAGAGGACTCCACAAGCAGAGACTTCTTCACAATACATCGCGCGCATAAGAATTCGGAGACTTTTAGAGAATTGCTTCTCTATTCAGGGTGCTGATATCCTAATACTTTCTTCTTAAGGATTTTAGGAACCAGGCGAGAAGGAATTCCTAATTAAAGGCGGTTTTGAGAAGCAGCAAGAGGGTTTTACCAACCTTCTGTTCTCTGATTCCCAGAACCAGGCGAGAAGGGAATCTCATCGCTCGCATCGTCAAAAGGACAAAGTGGTCGCGCGCTGACCAGACTCCTATCGGCACACTTCTCCAGAATCTCTGAGGAGATCTACTTGTAATCTTTTAGAATACTTGTAATTTAGCTCCTCAACTTTTTATTGTAAGTTTTCCCCTTTGCAAATCAATGGAAAACAAACCAAAGGCATATAATTCCTTCCAGTGATATCAAGTGGTATGAACTCAAACTTTGAAAAGTTTGACATGGTGATAACTATAACAAAATATAAAATAATTAGAATCACAACATTTTATTTCACAATGAAATAGAAAAACTTACATTTCAATCATAATAGCTACAAACAAAAGAGGGAAGGTGAACATTAAAATTAAAAGGTCCAAGTAAAATTCACTTGGATCTATATCTATAACAAAAATGATAAAAGTATTGATGATAATGATGATAATAATAAACTTCAAAAATAGACTAAGCATCTTGCAAAAATCTTGAATACAAAGCTTGTGGAGATGAAGAAAAAATTTGAGAATGAAGAGAGATTGAGAAGTGAGTTATGTGGTTTAGAATTACCAATTTATAGAGTGAAAACTAGCCGTTTTATAGCCATGTATAGCTGTTGGAGGAGAGAGAAAAAGCAATTTGAATTTTATACAATTAAATGTTGTAATTAAAAAATAATAAAATAAATGCATTGTACTACATATATTTATGAGTTATAATATAGGCACGCCACTCTACTTGGTGGGTGTTTTGAAAATATAATTAATAAAGTAATAACTATTGAAATAAACATTGGCACACCAAGTTACTCGGTAAACCTTTCAGTGGGCGTTTATACAGATATAAATAGCAGAGTAATAAAATGTACAATATTGGTAACTGTGATTTATTCCACGCAAGCATCAAATAAGAGGTTAATAAAGATAATTATAAGAAATATTATTAGCTTGTCATAATCACATCACTTTACTATAAATAGGTGGCAGAGCCTCCTTTCAAATATAGTAGTGATGTTATATGAACATAATTAGTATAATAATCCAATTTTTCGTAATCACATCACATTACTATAAATAGGTAGCAGAGCCTCCTTTCAATATAGTAGTAGTGTTGTACGAGTATTATAAGTAGAATAACTTGTCATTTTTACTTTGAGATAGTAGATGCAGAGGCTGAGACTTGTGATAAGATTTTTCCTTGAGTAACGAAAGTAGAGGCTCGTGATAATACTTTTACCTTAAGCTAATAGAGCTAGAGGCTTGTGGTAGAACTTGTTTTCTGAGCTGACGGAGGTAAAGGCTGGGGACAGACCTAGAGCGATCGTGCTGATAACGTGTTGCGAAACTCCAAGAAATTACACCGAAACAGAGAATTCTAGAGACAGAGTAGAAGTAGGAATTCTTATTTATTTCTAAAGTGTACATTGAAATGAAGCAGGAAGGACCTATTTATAGATAAATTTTGAGTTACCATGCAGTCAAAAATAATCACATTTATTAGGGTAGTTGGTGATTGGAGGATGGAGGATTTGAAAGGGCCTGGTGGAGAGCATCTTCTTTGACTTTTCTTACATTTCCCAATTTTTCATAGTCCAATTTTTCATTATTGCTTTCAATTATAAAAGTTTTTTGTGAAGAAGAGAAGTTGGAGAGTCAATGCTACTGGTGATGCCCCAGCTTGATATAAGAAAGTTATGAAAGTGATCATATAAAAAATGCAACCCATTTTATTTCTAGAGTAAACTGAGCACATATGATTGTTTAACGAATGCAATTCTAAACCTCACCTGGATCCATTGGCTTCTAGCAATTCTCAATGAATACATACCATTTACCCAATAAAGGAAAGAAAGATGAAAAATTTCTTGCATATGTGCAGTCTGTCTGTCCTTTTTATCATGTTCTTGAGTTTATTAACGTTTCAATCAATTGACATAAACACAAAATCTTAGGTTGTTCAATGACTGAACATTGATCTCTTTATTCAGGAAACTCGAGAAACAGATCAAAGAGACAACAATGTATATATCAAGCAATCTTCACAGGCAGACCGTTGAAGAACGCAGCCAACTTCTCCATAAACCCCACCGCCTCGTCGCACTCCGGCCGCAGAAGATGGAACACATGATCCATCCCGGCCGTCTCCTCGAGCTCCACCTCCCCATTCCACCCGCTCCCCTTCAACCTCTCGCAGTACGCCCTCCCCCTCTCCGCCAACGCATCTTTCTCCGCCACCGCCACCATCACTCTCCCACACCCCAACCCTGCCAGGCTCGGGCGCCCTCCGCCGTCACGTTGAACCTCGGGTCGTCCACCTCGACCCCGGCCTCGTTCACCACCCTCCACAGCTTCTCAATCCACCCCCTCATGTTCTCGTCCCTCGTCTCGGACCCGATTGGCTCCGACCCCCAGAAGAATGGATGAATCAGAGCCATCCCTTCCATCTTCATGACCTCGCCTTCGTCGGCAGCCCGCATCGCCATCTGATGCGCGATGTTGGCCCCCGCGCTGTCCCCGGCCAAAAACACGCGGTTGAGGTCCCCGTGCTCGGCCAGCCAGGGGTCGGCGGCGGGGGAGAAGACCCACTTGAGGGCGGTCCACGAGTCGTCGTAGGCGGCGGGGAGGAGGTGCTCGGGGGCGAGGCGGTAGTCGACGGAGACGACGAGGAGGCGGGCTTTGGCGGCGAGGGAGTTGAGGAAGCGGTGGTAGGTCGGGGAGAAGGCGGACTCGATGCAGAACCCGCCGCCGTGGTAGTAGACGAGGACGGGGAGCTTCTCCTTCCCGTCGCTGTTGGGGAGGTGGAGGCGGGCGGAGACGCCGGTGGCGGGGTCGATGGTGACGTCTTTGGAGGCGACGGCGGTGGCGGGGGAGGGAGGCAGGGACAGTGGCAGCGCCCATGAGGCGCACGACGCGGCCGGAGGCGTAGCGGCGGAAAAGTGGAGGGAAGTCGAACTGTATCGTGTCGGTGCCGGCGGGATCCATTCGTTTGTGGTGAGGAGTGAGAGGACTGGATTTTTTGGTGAATCTAAATGGGCACAATTTTGTTGGAGCGTTGAATTCTAATTGGGGAAGTATGCTGATGAGTTTTAATGGTATTAGTTACTGCTTTCTGCCCTTTTTAAGATTACTGTTCTTGGATACGTGTGACGATGGTGCTCTGTTTTCTAGAAGAAGATGTGGGGCCAGTTAGAAAAATAGGAGCAAAAACACGTGAGAATTCAATGAGAGAGAGAGACAGATTTCTCCGTACTGAAAATAATAAAACTTTAAAACAGAAAAGACTAATGACTGCGTCAGAGTCAGTGGGCTCAGTCAAAGAGATATTTTTAATGTCCTCGAAGCCGCCCTGTTAAGTCTTGCGTTTGCTTCTCAGAAATTACCTTTTTAAGTTCATGCTGTTTGACATCTGTGATGAGGAAACGTAAACTTGAGAGTAACTTCAAGTTTATTTAAAAAAAAGATAATTTTAACGAGACAAAAAATGAGAATGTGAGAATTTAATATCTTATGAACGTATAATTGACGGTGACGGGCTGTTTGGTTGCAAGGAAGTGGGTGGAAGTAAGGAAATAGGGAAGTACAATTGCTCACTGTCTTATCTATCCAAATACCGGAAAAAGGAAAATAAGAAAACATCTTTTCCTTTTATCTTTTCTCTTTTACACAATCATTTCCTCACTTCCAGAGTGCTACAGTTAATTTTGTGGTCATGTAAATCACATTTGTAATAAATTGTAACACAAAACAGTTAATTTTTTGACCATGTAACTCTCACTTGCATTCTAATTATAATCTATTTTTTATTTTTCTTATTAGTTTTTATTTTAATATTATTTTACGGTCAACTTTGTGGTCAACTTTTCCACTTCCACATTCACATTACCATTCAAACACCGAAAAAGACAAAATATTTTCCAAACTACACTTCCCAACAACATCCAAACAACAGAAACTTACTAACTAATTCCTAAGTTTCAAAGGGAATTGTTACTACTTCCTCAATTCCTCACTTCCTCACTTCCACTCTCAACCAAACAAGCCTGAGTGCTTCATTTGAGAAGTGTGTAATACATGGAAACCTACCCACCAATATGAAAAGTGTTCATGCTTCAACACAGTGGTTTTCTCATTACCGGATTTGGGTTGAAGGAGATTCGAGTCATTCGAGTGTTGTTACATGGGCGCGTTTGTTTCGCCGCAAAATATCGCAAAACGCAAGTCGTAAAACTTCTTTTCTATTTTCCGTTGTTTGTTTCACTGAAAAATAAGTTGCAAAATGCAACTCTTCTTTTCCCACTTGCAGTTGCTACAGTTAAATTTGTGGTCATGTAAATCTCACTTTTACACTCGTATTTTCCCACTTGCAGTTGCTACAGTTAATTTTGTGGTCATGTAACTCTCACTTGTAGTACACTTACAGTTCAAAACAGTTACTTGATAATCAATATATAATTTAATATTATTAAATATTTAATATTTTAAATAGTGTTCAATTTCTTATTTAATTATTTAATTATTTTATAATCTTTAATTTTTTATTGTTTTTAATATTGTTTTAATATTTAATATTTAATATTTTAATTTAATATTTTAATTTAATATTTTATTTAATACTTTATTATTTTATTAATACTTATTTCATTTTTTATTATTTTATTTAGAGTAAATATTTTATTAATATAACAATATTATACTTTAATATAAAATTACTATATATATTTAATTATTTATTTTTAATATAAAAAATTACTTTATTAATATCATAATATATTTTATTATTATATTAATATTTTATTATCTTAATATTGTAATAATAATTCAGTATAATAATACTATAATGATAATTTATTATTAAATTATAATTATATTTTACTTTGTTAATTTTATATTTCTATAATATTACAATAATAATATAATAAAATTTATATTACAATAATTTTCAAGTATTTTTAATATTATAATATTATAACTATATTTTATTATTTTTGTAAGATTTTTTAATATTTATATTTTATTATTATTCTTAAAATTTTATTAATGTTCTTTAGATTTTCTTAAAATTTTATATTATTTATTTAGTTAATATTTTAGTAATATTTTACTATTTATACTAATATTTTATTAATATTACTGTTATAAATAATATTTAAGATTATTGATTTTTTATCTCAAATTTCTTAATACAATTTAATTTGCAATAGTAGATTTAATTTAATAGTATTTATAATATTTAAATCACTGCTACAGTTAATTTTGTGGTCAACTTTTCCACTTACACTTTTACATTACTAACCAAACACCATAAAACACAATATACTTTATCATTTATACTTTCACTTTATCAACCAAACACCGTAAAACATAATATACTTTTCCATTTACACTTCACTTTATCAACCAAACACCGTAAAACACAATATTTTTCTCTGCTACAATTCGCTTTTTCATTCTCATTTTACGACTTACGACTTGCGACGTTTTGCAACGAAACAAACAAGCCCGAAAACTTACCACTATCATCTGTTGTTTGTATTCTTTTTGATGTTCTCAAGTCACTGCTAGTGATTTCTCTCTCTTGGTAGTCTTCTCATATACATCGGGAGGGCAATTGTGCTTAGTTGGTAATGCAACAGATAAGGCATATGCTGTTTTTGGGATGAAGACTTTCCAAGATAAGTTTCTTGGTATATGTAAATTAAGTTGATGCATGTGCATTTGTGTTTGGAAGGACTACAATTTTGGCCACGTAAGGCTTGATTACAAAGAATAAACATCGAAATGTTACAACCACATATGCATAAAACATAACTGGGCCAAGCATGTATTATATACTAATAAAGTTATGATCATATAAAATTGAGACTATCAAGACAATAATAACACATCTAGTTGTTTTTATAATATCTCTTTCATCATTTTTTATTCGGGCCGATCCTTAAAACTCCTTTACTATTTTTTTGTTCTCTTGTATACTCCATCTTCAACTAATTGGAGAATAAGAACTAGATTAATAAAATAAAAGGAAGAGGGAGAAATTAAGAGATCAAAAGATCTTTTGATAATATTTCTTTCTTTCTAAAGAGAAATAATATCCACCGAGTCTCTTTTCTTAAAATAGGTTAGACGGTTTTAGAATTGTATCTCTTCTGCTCGGGTGGGTCAGATTGGGCCAAGCCCAACCGATTAGCCCACCCTTAAAGCCCAAAGGCCTCTTTCCCATCTCCAACGGAGTCATCTAGCAGGTGCAAGTATGGAGGAAAAGACATCCCAAAATGGGCTAACTTACGCATTGGAGGGTTTTAGCGGGAGCCATCCCGACCTCCTCTGATCCTTGGTCGCTTTGTTTTCTAGGTTGCACTTCGACCAAGCAGAGTACAGCTCGGCCTATCGTAATCTAGCCTAGTTCGCAAGTCCACATATAGTTCCTCAGCTAATATTTGTTGAAACAGTTGGAACTGTCCATGGGAAAAAGGTAGACAACTTGCATGCCTGAGAAGGAAATAAGGTGCTGAATGGAGAGGGAAGACACGCGATGGCAAAGTTTAATCACAAGATTTGTGAAGTTTTTTTTTTTATGAAGTTTGTTTTTTTTGCGAGATAATGCCGAATGAATTAACATTTGGAGAAGTGATGCATGGTGCTGTCATATGTAGGGAGAGAGTAGATAGAGGAGATAGAGGCAGATAGCACAGAGATCGAAAATCAAAGAGAGCGAACGGTGCATTGAAGCAGGCTAGGAAAGCCCTCGGTCGACCGCCCGGTCGACCAGTGGAGAAGGCCGGTCGACCGCCCGGTTGACCGGTGTGCACAACATGCACAAGAGTATCCCGGTTGACCGCACGGTCGACCGTGGTTAAAGATCGATCGACCGCCTGGTTGACTGGTGTGCACAACATGCACAGGAGTATCCCAGTCGACCGCACGGTCGACCGTGGTTAAAGATCGATCGACTACCTGATTGACCGACTGACAAGGCTCTGCTCTCGGTTGGGTCTAGTCGACCAGCCGGTCGACCGACAGACGCGTATTGGCTTTTCTTTCTGGACTCGGTTTCCTTCTCTATTTGGGATCGAATTCAATTGGGGTTTGCTAAAACCTGGGGACTCTGTGGCTATAAATAAGGGCTAGAGCCCCCATGTATTATATCCCTGAAAGTTTCATCAAGTATCCCTCTATATTAGTTTCTATTGATTGTTGAATCAATGAAATCTCTCTCTCCCTTGCCCCGAGAACGTAGGCACGTTGCCGAACCTCGTTAAATACTGTGTTGATTGCTTTTCTCTATTGTTTTCTATTCTTGTTGTGTTGATTACATCTCCGGCTGCATCAGTCTCCATTTGGCGTTTTCCTTAGAGAGGTTGTTGTCCTGCACACAACAATTGGTATCAGAGCATCCCAGGTTCGTCGTGGAATCGTGTATTGATTCCAAGGGCATCAGTTGCTGTTTGCAGAGATCGTGTCGATCTTGAAGCAGCATTGGGACTGTTTGTGGGATCGTGTGTCGATTTCAAAACAGCGTGTAGATTGCTCGAGGAATCAATTTGGAGGAGTAGATTGCTTCGGAAACTCTTCGAGGGTTTCGCGTAGAGGTAAAGATCCTTTCTTTATCTAGTTTGTTTTATCTAACTCTATTTGTTTCCACATTACTTTGAGGAATCAATTGAGAAGATGGCTGGAGAAAGTACATCGTCGGTAAAATCCATGAATCCACATTCGAGGATTGATGTGGTGAAGTTCGACGGTAAGAACAACTTCGGTTTGTGGAGGTGTGAGGTGATGGATATGCTGATGGTATCAAATCTTGAAGACACTCTACAGTTGGAGAAGAAGCGTGCATCAACAACTGAAGAAGATTGGGATAAGATGAATCATACGGCGTGTGGCTTGATCAGGTCTTGTTTGACACAAGACATCAAGTATCATGTGTTGCATGAAACATCAGCGAGGCAGCTGTGGGAGATCCTGGAGAAGAAATATCTGATGAAAAGCATCGAATCGCGGTTGCAGTTGAAGAGTAAGCTTTATTGTTTCCGGATGCAAAGAGGATGCTCCATCAATGAACACATAAATAGCTACACAAAGCTTCTTACAGATCTAGTTAATGTGGATGTGGAGATCGATGAAGAGGAAAAGGCGGTAATTCTATTGAATTCTCTTCCTCAAGAAGAGTATGAGACTTTTACTCTTACATTGATCAATGGAAGAAAATTCCTTGACTACAATGAAGTATCTGCTGCCCTTGTGAGTTATGATGCGAGGAGACAAGACAGATTGTCATCTTCAGGAAGCACAACAGCAGATGCATTGGCAGTAAGAGGCAGGAGTTGCAATAGGAAGGGAAGAAGTGATCAGGAAAGATCAAAGTCCATATCAGGCTTCAGAGATCTGAAGAGGAATCAGTGCGCTTTGTGTAAGGAGGTAGGGCACTAGAAAGTTGATTGCCCGAAGGCCAAAGGTAAGAAGATGGAGTCAAAGACCGAGGAGAATCTCGCACAAGCGGATGGATCAGATTCAGACTCATCGGTATTCTCTCTCTCTGTTACTACTCTTACTGTTAGTTACTCAGATAATGCTGAGTGGATCTTAGATACAAGAGCTACCTATCATGTGTGCCCGAACAGGGCGTAATTTTCTAGCTTTGAGAAGCTAGATGGATGCTTCACGGTCATGGATGATGATCATCCGTGTAATGTAGAAAGGATGGGTATAGTCCGTATCAAAATGATTGATGGGATAGTACGATAACTGAAGGAGGTGAGATATGTACCTCAACTCAAAAGGAATCTTATCTCTGTTGGCACTTTGGAAGCATTGGGCCTTGTGGTAACTATCAAGATGGTGTTCTCAAGATGACCAAAGACTCAATGGTGGTGATGAGAGGCGTCCGCCGGAACAATCTCTACTATTTGAAGGGTAGTACAGTTACAAATCAGGTGGAGACTTCTGTTTCTTCAAATGATGATTGCACACATGTCTAACAGATGAAGGTCGGACATGGAGGTGAAAAGTCTTTACAACCTTCTGCAAAGAGGGATCGCTGGAAGGTGCTGCTACCTGCAACTTGGTGGGTGAACACGGCATTCTGAATAAGAAGAAGATGAAATTCAGTAGCAGTACTCACCGCTTAGAAGATCTTGATTGTGTTCACGTAAGCGTTTGGGGACCTGCTAAGACTGCATCACTTGGAGACCACATGTACTTTGTCTCTTTTATTGATTATTTATCTATGTATTATTGGATATATCCCATGATACAAAGTGTGAAGCCCTAGATATGTTGGTGAAGTGAAAAGAAAGAATAGAGAAGCAGATAGGTAGGAAGATCAAGGAGCTACAGATTGGTAATGTTGAAAGATACATCAACCAATTCCTACAATTTGGGCAGAAAAACTGGTATTGGTACTCACTTCACAGAAGGTATACATAGGTTGGCTAAAGAGGTAAACCGTTTCTTACTGGAGAAGGTTCGATGGTTATTGTCTAATGTACGATTAGACAAATTGTTTTGGGCTGAGACGATTATGTATGCTAGCCATCTCATAAATTGTTTTCCGTTGATTTGCAAAGGGGAAAACTTACAAAAAAAATGTCGAGGAGCTAAATTACAAGTAACACAAAGGATTACAAGTAGATCTCCTCAGAGATTCTGGAGAAGTGTACCGATAGGAGTCTAGTCAGCGCGCGACCACTTTGTCCCTTTGACGATGCGAGCGATGAGATTCCCTTCTCGCCTGGTTCGAGGAATCGGAGTACAGAAGGTTGGTAGAACCCTCTTGTTACTTCTCAAAACCGCCTTCGCTTAGGAATTCCTTCTCGCCTGGTTCCGGAGATTCCTTGAGAAGAAGGGAGGTATTAGGGTATTAGCACCCTGATTAGAGAAGCAGTTCTCTGAATTCTCTGAATTCAAGAGAATAGATCTCTGTTTGTACATGGTGCGTCCTCTCGAGAGTCTGCCGTCTCTCTAGAGCGTATCGCCTGTGTGCGTCTTCTCTCCTTGTGCCCCTGGTGGGCTATTTATAGGGAGAGCAGGGGTATAATTGTCTCTTGAAAATATAGAAACAGATTGAATCAAATCTATTTAAATCTGGAAAGTAGCCTTGCTGCGAGGCTAGGATCAGTTTCTGCGAAGTTAGAAATAGCAGGTCGGTTTATCCTCTTGATCTGTTTTGATTCTTTCCATATAGTTGGAAGATTTTCCCTAATCCTCTTACTCGTTTTAGGAGAGTCAAGAGATTATGGTAATCAACTGCCAAATTTGATCTCAGATTTGATCTTGATTGGATTTAATCTTGATCTTGAATTGATTTGATCTCATCTGGAGATTACTTGCTCAAAGATTGACCATAGCAGACCCGCAGTGGCACTGCCCGCATCGAGCTCACAGCGGAACTGGAAAGTGCATGTGGCGAAGTCAGAAGATAGCTCTTCAGCGGAGCTAAATATCTTCTGTGGCGAAGCTACCGCATACCCTTCTGCGCGTTACGTGTGGCTTCAAGCGAAGCTAACTCTCTCTGCGGAGTTAACTGAGTACTTCAGGCAAAGCTATAAGTTAGCTTCCTGGCGGAGCTGTGAATGGCTTCAAGGCGAAGTTGGATGATCTTAGCCTCTCAAGCGAGGCTGTCCCTTTGGGCTCATGTGATGTTAAGTGCTAGCATCTTAGACCTGCTGAGGTCTGTTTTAGACAATCTGGGCTTACTATCTGATCAGTAGAATCCAATTTGCTTCCTTATCCCTCGGAGATGGGTGAAAACTGGTCGTCAGCTTATCTGTCACTTGTCTTTTGTAAATGTCAACAAGTACAGAACTGGTCGTCAGCTTGTCTATCGCTTGTCTTTTATAAATGTCAACAAGTTTAGACATTGTTCGGACCAATCAACCTATCTTTCACTTGTCTTTTGTAAATGTCAACAAGTTTAGACATTGTTCAGGCCAGTCATAATCTTGTCTTTTATAGAGTGTCAACAAGACCCCCTTCAAAGTTTTCAAAAGTCTGCAATGGCTCAGACTTCAAAATACTTTGAATTGCTTTGATCGGTGGTATGTGAAGTACGAACGTCGCCATGCTGGTTGAGTTCAGCTTCGCTTTCAATCCTGCTTTGGGATAGATTCGTCGAAGAATCGTGTAGATTCGCGACTCTGAGTAGCTTCGCGTCTGGGTAGCTTCGCGTCTGGGTAGCTTCGCGTCCGAGCCTTCCCGGAATAAGTTCGCTTTGGAACATCTTCTCTTTTCTGAGGCCAACTACTTTGGGCCAGTCACGAGAAGGATGACTTCTCTTGCATTAATCGAGGGAGATATTCTTCCCTTGTGCGTTTCCGAGGGAGGATATTCCCTTTCTCAAGGCGTAATAAATGCCTTTATGAGGGAGATCTTTTCTTCCTTTGCACGGTTCCAAGGAAAACCGTTCCTTTTCTCAAGGCTCAATAAATGCCTTAAATGCGCTTGCGCTTCCATGCTTAAAACGGCAGCGCTCAGGCCATGAGGCCTATAAATAGGACACTTGAGGTCCACTGAAGAGAAGTGGTCTGCTCTTCTCTTCTCTTGGTTATTGGAGAGAGATACTCAGATCTCTAAACTAGTGGGGATGCCCACTCTGGTTATTACCCGGCCAAGGACCGGTAAGTCTCGATCATCCAGAGACTTTACCAATGAACTTTAGGGAGTTCATCTCCCTTAATTTAGCTTTAACGACTGCCTCAGGGATCGATTTCTCTTGTTCTTTATTTTGCCATTGACTGATCTGCAGAGAAGGGTTTCAGCCCAGCTTCCCGGCCAAGCTATCATCTTGACTTGATCAAAGAAAGATCAATGCATGCATGCCTGCTAAGTTCGCCATATAGGCAAAACTTGGACTTTGTCTCTTCAAAGTTGAGCCAGCCTTGTCATATAGGTAGGGTCAAGACTGCGTCCCTCAGGATCAGTCTGGCTTAGCCATATAGGCGAGGTTAGGACTTGGCTTATGTTGAGCTAGCCCATCATCATTGTGCAAGCGAGGCTATCCTCTGCTTAACTGAAATCAATCCTTAACTGAATCGGATATAAATTGCTTCGCCCCAAAGAATTTGACTTAGCGTTTTTGTAGCTTTTTCTTTGACTTACTGCTTGAAAGTACACCTAGAGGGGGGGTGAATAGGTGTAAATGCTAATCTAAGGCTAAATGCAAACTCTAATGCTCTAAAAGCGGAAGCTAATGCAAGTGTTGGACAAACTAATACAATTCAACAAGTGTAGCCGAATTCCCCTTGCGAGGCTCTGAACTAACTCCTCTTGATTCCCCTTAAAATGGGTTGAGGTGCTATGTGAAGCTCTTGTTGGATGAGTATAAGTTAGGCACACACACACAAGCAATCCAAGCAATCAAGGATATAGCAATACAATGCACACAATTAAGCCAAGCAAGTATAGATGAATTGCAATAGAAATATATGCAAGGCAATATGAAACAATGCTCAAAACACAAGCAAGTATATATGATGATATGAATGGATGATGCTTGCACAAATGTAAAAAGAGTAGAGTTGAGAGAAATTGGATCAAACGCAAAGACCAAGATGTGTTTCGAGGTTCGAGCCCCTAGCTCTACATCCCCGCCTACACCACCGTGTAGGATTTCCCAATCCACTATAGGAGTACCAAACTCCTCTCTCAACCTTACAAAGCCACCGAGGCTATACAACCACAATCCACACCTCTACCGAAGAGGTATACGGCCCGTAGCCGAAATACAACAAACCCACAACCTCTACCGAAGAGGCTCACAACAAACTCAATCACCCGATCACCTCTACCTAAGAGGGATTCACAAATAACAAGGGTGTTTTACAATAAAGAGGTTTACAACAACAACCTCAAACACTTCTCTTTCTTTTTCTCTTTTCTTTTTCCACACAAAACAAAGATCCTAATAACTTAGGATAGAAGATATAGCTCAAGTGGAAACTAAGTGTTTTGGAAACAAGCAACAAAGAAAAATACTTGGGAAAATTCTTGCCAAAAGATATAGAATGAAAATCAACACAAATATCCCAAATCCTATTTTCTTTGATTTTCCAAAAACACAAAACAAATAAAGATGAATCACTTTTAGCACTTAAACTCTTTTGAAAACACTTTTAAAACAATGAAAAAGATCTGGAAAAACTAGCACAAAAATCTTAACCAAAAACTCCAAACAATGGGGTTTATATAGCCCCTATACAAAACTAGCCGTTAGGCTGACGTGTCAGCCTGACAGGCGGTCGGTCGACTGGCCGGTCGACCGTCCAACGGCTATTTTTGACCGTTGACAGCTGCCGGTCGACTGGTCGGTCGACTGGTAACAACCCGAGACCAAACCTGTTTCAGTACAGTCGACTGGCCGGTCGACTGGCCGACGTGCACAGTTTTGTGCACGTCCGGTCGACTGGTCGGTCGACTGGCCGCTTGGCCCAGTCGACTGTCCCAGTCGACTGGCCCAACCTGGCAGACAGCAAAAATAGGTCAGGTTGGAACGCATTTTTGAGGTCTAAAACGTTCGAATTTGGAAATAAGTATATAGGATGAAGTTGTAGATATTGAAGTCTACTTTCTAATGCAACTTAAATCAAATCAATATCAATTCAGAATTAAAAGTTATCAATAAAATACTAAAAGGTGTCAAAACAGAAACTGTAAACTGTTTTCAGAACAAGAACAGATTTCAACCAAATATTTGACAACTTTAAAATTAGAATCAGGAAATGGTTATTAAATAAGAAATTTAGATCTGAAAGTTATCTTTGAGATGAAAGTTAAATCATGTTATTTGAATATAAAAATAAAAAGTTATGATAATAACTATAGAAGGGTGTCAAGCCTTGAAATCCAAAACCGATTCAATCAAAAACCAAACATGTATTTTTATCAAACATGATTTTCCAAACATGAATAGAAATATCAAAATAAGTTTATCTTGAAGGTTAACGCATGTATGTATAGAAAGAAATCATCTACTATACATATAGAATATGAAAACTTGTTTTGATCAAACTATTCATGAAAACCAAATATCAAAACATAAAACTTGTGTGTTGTGCACTTGAGCATATCAACTAAACTAAGCTTTACAAATGGATCTAAAAACTCTATCTAAACTAGGATACCTAAGTCTTGCTTGTAGATCTTCTATCTTCAAGTAGACTAGCTCCCAAACCGTGATCTTCCAAGTGCAAAGGTATAATCTTGAAGCTTTGGCACCGGAATCACCATGATATGCTTCCAAAACCCTTGTTGAAGCTAATCATCAAAACTAATAACCTGCTAATGATCTGAAACTTAGAAACACAAGATTATTAGTAAACATAACTACATGAGTGAGTCATCATCAAAACTAGAGTGGAAGGCCTTTGGGCCAACAATCTCCCCCTTTTTGATGATGACAAAACTCATGGAGTTATATATGCATGGATTAAAGTTAAGCTTCAAAGAAGCTCCCCCTTAACTCATGCATCATATAAACATGGTGCTCTAGATACTAATGGAATATTCAACATAAAGCATGTTCTAGATACCAATTAAAATAAGCAAACAACCAAACATATATGCAAACACAAGGAAGACATGCATATATAAAACACAAAACACAAATTCTTCTCCCCCTTTTTGTCAATCATCAACAAAGGGGTAAAAAACATAAAAACAAATTTTTCTCCCCCTTTTTGTTAAAAACAAAAAAAATCAAGAAGGGGTAATCAAAACATTCGAAACAATACAAAATCTTCTCCCCCTTTTTGTTCTAAACCAAGAATCAATAAAGGGTTAAAAATCAAAACATTGATATCAGTTAAAAATATGTCAATAAAGTGCATCTAGATACCAATAGAAACAAAATCATGTAATCATAAAAGAGAGTCAAAAATACATATCATAATTTTTTTATTGATTGTTACATGTTTTAACATATTAAAACATTTTGATACTAATTGATAAGCAAGCATACCAATGATACCAAATTGAAAATATATTTCATTCAAATTCAATTTTTAAAGTCATAAAGTGTGGGAGTGGAAATCAAATACCAATTGAAATAAGAAATTCAAATTTTCTCCCCCTTTATGAAATACTAACTAAAAACATGCTTAGGCTTGATTAAGGTATCAATTGAAAGACTAAATCAATTGAAATAAAAATTAAGTCACAAGCACTAGCATAAACAATATTTGTGCTTAAGATATAGAAATATAATAGCACAAATAAAACATGTAAATGTGTATGAAGATAAAATGAGTACCAATCACTAATAGATGATACCAAGTTGTAAGCATACATACACAAATCAACAAATATGAGTATACATAAAGAAATCAAATTGATACCAATTGAAAGAGTTCAATGATACCAATTGAATTAACAATAATAAGTATGGTATATCTCATATCACAAAGAAGAATCCGAACTAGTTAAAATGAAAAGTTTTGTAAACTAGTATGAAATCCTTCAAGTAAGGAATAAAACAAGATTATTTTTCATAGAAATGAAAATCACATAATAATTATTACTCTAATCAATTAAGCACAACTCATGAGAAACAAAACATGAGTAATAGATATGAGTGTACAAATAAAATGTGAAGATCATAATCATGAAAAATATTTCATTAAACTCAATTATTCCTTTAAACATCAAAATTAGAAAATCATAAAACTAACTAGTTTAATCTTCAATGGCATATGTATGTCTGATGCAAACTAAAATATACATACATATCCAAAACTCAACGAGTCCACTAAAGTATATGCATGAAGGCACGTGGCTCAAAAAGGATGTATATGTATAAGATTAGTTTGAACTAGAAAGACATATACATGAGGTTAAACTTATAATACATGAAACATGAAAAACTAAATTTTCATCCAAAATCAATTTCATTTCAAGGTATATGTATGAATTGTCACTACACTAAGTATACATACATATCCCTAAACACAATTGAGTCCATAAATAGATTTTGCATTGAAGGCAAATGACTCAAGAGGTATACATGTATATCTTAATGTTTTGGCAAAATAAACATATACATGAAATAAAAACTCTTATAAATCCAAAAATATGAATACAAGTCTAAAATGTATGGATCATCAAAACTAGACTATACTAGCACATCTAATGGGTACAAATATGCATTCAAGCTCAAACATATATAAAGATTAATTTGTTTCCCATTATATGTACAAGTATACAACTAGTCTTAATGAAAACTAACATCTAAACATGTAATCAAGTCATGAAGCATTAAAACAAACATGAATACCATATTTTTAAATAAAACACATATAAGATTCATCAAAAATTATTTTATTTGAATTCTAAAATACATAAACATGCAAATGGACATAACAAGTGCAAATGAACGAATCATCAAAACTTAGCTCATACGTGTGCATATAGTGAATACAAGTGAGCATGAAGAACAAGCATATAAGAAACAATTGTAGTTCACTATTTGTACAAGTATAATGCAAGTTTTGATAAAATCTACATTTAAACATGTTATCACCACATGAAACATTAAAACAATCATAAAAGAACATCATGATAAAACTAAAACATGATTACTATGTAAATTCACATGTATTAGATTCATGATGTACATTATAGCTAAACAAACGGTGAGAACACTAAATATGAATTCAAGTGAGCATATGTGTCTCAAATACTATACATGTATGTCATGGATCTAATAATCATGGAATTTACACACTAATCCAAAGACATCAAAAATATGCTTAAACAAATGAGACATGCTATAAATAATGAATCATAAAAGCATGTAAACAAATAATATGAGAGTTAGAGATTTATACCAAAACCGATGAGGGCACTTCTCTAATTCTCCAAAATAAGGTGGTCCTCCCACCAACTCTTCCCTTGAAAGTGATGCATCCATATGATTTCCTTTAAGTCCGGAACGCATCCACTCCAAGGTGTCAACACTCTCACGTCATGTGAGACCCCACACCTACATCAAAAATTGGAGGGGTGGTCTTTGGTACCCATACCTTCTTGGGTCCATGGGGGTTAGTCCCTTCTCTAACCCAAACAAACTTATTTGCTAAATTTACATTATTTAATCTATCAAAGCAAAATTTAGCAAGGTGGCCATTACGACCACAATGTGTACATGTGTACACATGAGCATACATGTGTTGATGGTGTCCGTGAGGAGCATGTGTATGCCGTGGAGGGTGTGCATGCATAAAAGATGGAACTTGTTTCTTTCGAAGCAAAGTTTCCAACCGTGTATGATTCATGGCACATTGGCTCATAGTGGAGCCCAAACAATCTACTCTCTTCTTAAGCATGGATATATCATTGTTGATTGAAGAAGAGGTGTGGCATGCAATAGGTGAAGTGTGTGATACTACCCTAGCATGGCAAACATGAGAAGACATATCATTTTTCAAAGAATTATTTTTACTTAAACAAATTTCTAATTCTTTTGAAATGAAATCAATTTCTCTTTTTAAAGTCTCATTTTCTTTTAAAACAAATTCTACCTTTGAAGATAAAGTATCATTATTTTTCAAGGCATTTTCACAATTATTTTTAGACTTTAAAAAATCATTTTCTTTAAGTGCAAGACTTAGTTGAGATCTAAGTGAGTCACATTCACTAGAAACCTCATCCTTCTCTTGTAAAACATTATCAAGTCTAGAATGCAAACACTTGTTTTCATTTTCAATTCCTAGACTTTTCTTTTTCAAAATCTTATACTTTTCAATTAATTTTTCACACACAATAGAAAGTTCTTCATTTAAGGCATGGGAATCAATATTATCATCACATGAAGAACTAGCACTATCATCACAATCTAAGTGGGGTTCCGAATGTACCTCAAGGGAGTCATTCCCTTGGACCATGAAGCATTGAGAATCGGATTCTCCACTAGATTCCTCCTCTAGTTGAATTGGCACTTGAAGCTCGGAGGTGGTGGTTGTGGTTGTCAATTTGTTCCACACTACAAAAGCGGAATCAATATTAGAAACATGTAAAAGATAATCTTTAGATAAAGTGCTTCTAATAGCCTCAAGGGCTTGTGCATTGGCCCCTATATGAATGAGGTTACCAAGATAGCATTTCTTGGTAGCCGCAAGGAAAGTATGTAAACCTAGGGTTTGAAGGTAAATGGACATTCTAGTCTTCCAAACAAGAATGTTGGAAGCATCATACATAGGTGGGGTCATGAAGTCCATGATAAACTAAATGTATGCAAACAAGTATTATGCAAACAAGAGATTAGCAAGCAAATGGATCACTCCTAGGATGTTAAGCCTAATATCAGGAGCACTAGCTCTGATACCAATTGAAAGTACACCTAGAGGGGGGGTGAATAGGTGTAAATGCTAATCTAAGGCTAAATGCAAACTCTAATGCTCTAAAAGCGGAAGCTAATGCAAGTGTTGGACAAACTAATACAATTCAACAAGTGTAGCCGAATTCCCCTTGCGAGGCTCTGAACTAACTCCTCTTGATTCCCCTTAAAATGGGTTGAGGTGCTATGTGAAGCTCTTGTTGGATGAGTATAAGTTAGGCACACACACACAAGCAATCCAAGCAATCAAGGATATAGCAATACAATGCACACAATTAAGCCAAGCAAGTATAGATGAATTGCAATAGAAATATATGCAAGGCAATATGAAACAATGCTCAAAACACAAGCAAGTATATATGATGATATGAATGGATGATGCTTGCACAAATGTAAAAAGAGTAGAGTTGAGAGAAATTGGATCAAACGCAAAGACCAAGATGTGTTTCGAGGTTCGAGCCCCTAGCTCTACATCCCCGCCTACACCACCGTGTAGGATTTCCCAATCCACTATAGGAGTACCAAACTCCTCTCTCAACCTTACAAAGCCACCGAGGCTATACAACCACAATCCACACCTCTACCGAAGAGGTATACGGCCCGTAGCCGAAATACAACAAACCCACAACCTCTACCGAAGAGGCTCACAACAAACTCAATCACCCGATCACCTCTACCTAAGAGGGATTCACAAATAACAAGGGTGTTTTACAATAAAGAGGTTTACAACAACAACCTCAAACACTTCTCTTTCTTTTTCTCTTTTCTTTTTCCACACAAAACAAAGATCCTAATAACTTAGGATAGAAGATATAGCTCAAGTGGAAACTAAGTGTTTTGGAAACAAGCAACAAAGAAAAATACTTGGGAAAATTCTTGCCAAAAGATATAGAATGAAAATCAACACAAATATCCCAAATCCTATTTTCTTTGATTTTCCAAAACACAAAACAAATAAAGATGAATCACTTTTAGCACTTAAACTCTTTTGAAAACACTTTTAAAACAATGAAAAAGATCTGGAAAAACTAGCACAAAAATCTTAACCAAAAACTCCAAACAATGGGGTTTATATAGCCCCTATACAAAACTAGCCGTTAGGCTGACGTGTCAGCCTGACAGGCGGTCGGTCGACTGGCCGGTCGACCGTCCAACGGCTATTTTTGACCGTTGACAGCTGCCGGTCGACTGGTCGGTCGACTGGTAACAACCCGAGACCAAACCTGTTTCAGTACAGTCGACTGGCCGGTCGACTGGCCGACGTGCACAGTTTTGTGCACGTCCGGTCGACTGGTCGGTCGACTGGCCGCTTGGCCCAGTCGACTGTCCCAGTCGACTGGCCCAACCTGGCAGACAGCAAAAATAGGTCAGGTTGGAACGCATTTTTGAGGTCTAAAACGTTCGAATTTGGAAATAAGTATATAGGATGAAGTTGTAGATATTGAAGTCTACTTTCTAATGCAACTTAAATCAAATCAATATCAATTCAGAATTAAAAGTTATCAATAAAATACTAAAAGGTGTCAAAACAGAAACTGTAAACTGTTTTCAGAACAAGAACAGATTTCAACCAAATATTTGACAACTTTAAAATTAGAATCAGGAAATGGTTATTAAATAAGAAATTTAGATCTGAAAGTTATCTTTGAGATGAAAGTTAAATCATGTTATTTGAATATAAAAATAAAAAGTTATGATAATAACTATAGAAGGGTGTCAAGCCTTGAAATCCAAAACCGATTCAATCAAAAACCAAACATGTATTTTTATCAAACATGATTTTCCAAACATGAATAGAAATATCAAAATAAGTTTATCTTGAAGGTTAACGCATGTATGTATAGAAAGAAATCATCTACTATACATATAGAATATGAAAACTTGTTTTGATCAAACTATTCATGAAAACCAAATATCAAAACATAAAACTTGTGTGTTGTGCACTTGAGCATATCAACTAAACTAAGCTTTACAAATGGATCTAAAAACTCTATCTAAACTAGGATACCTAAGTCTTGCTTGTAGATCTTCTATCTTCAAGTAGACTAGCTCCCAAACCGTGATCTTCCAAGTGCAAAGGTATAATCTTGAAGCTTTGGCACCGGAATCACCATGATATGCTTCCAAAACCCTTGTTGAAGCTAATCATCAAAACTAATAACCTGCTAATGATCTGAAACTTAGAAACACAAGATTATTAGTAAACATAACTACATGAGTGAGTCATCATCAAAACTAGAGTGGAAGGCCTTTGGGCCAACACTGCTAACTTGTTTCAGTTTGCATCGCAGTGAGCTATATTCGCCAATTTTGTGACTTGATGAAAGAGACCGGAAAGTTGCCTCCTGCTTTTCCAGTTGAAACTTTAAATCCTAAGCAGGAGGAACAACTGGGGCAGCTGATGTGTGTTCCCAGAAGAGGTTGGCAGTCGCTTATCCGAGATGATCCACTTCGAGGTGAGGCTGGTAGTCGCTTATACGAGATGATCCACTTCGGAAAGCGGGCGTCACCTGTAAGGTCTCGGATCCTTCCCTTGCCAATTTTTATCAAAGAAGATCCAACTTGCTGGTGGCGATCAGTCCTTCGCCAGTTTTGATCAAAGAAGGTCCAGCTTCCTGGTGGCACAAGCTGCCATTATGCGAAGGATTGCGACCTTGTCCTGGTGGCACCATCTATTCCGCGAAGGATTACATCCTTGTGCAGGAAGAAGGCCTTTCGTGTCCAGTTGGTTTGGCTTAGAAGTAGATAGGACCACTTGTATGCCTTTCGAGCAAATGACTCTGTTGTATGAGACACAACCTTGATGTAGTATCAATGTACCTTTCCTTTTAAATCAATAAAAGTTCATTTTCTGCTCATCTGATTTTTGCTTTGCCTTCATTTTGAATTGACTCAACAGAGCCATGCGAAGTTAAGGACAATCCTTTCTGAATCAGGGACAAGCTTCCAGCGAAGCTAGTATAAATTTTTCGCGAAGTTCGGACTGTGCTTTTAGCGGAGCTAAGGCAGCTTTTTGGCAAAGTTATCGATACGTCGCGCTAAGTCAGCACTTGACTTGTAGCGGAGTTAGCCCTAAGTGGGGCTGAATCAGCGCTTCTCAGGAAGGCTCTTTAGGTGCCGTTTCAAATTAATTTGAAACGATAGCCTATACTCTTTTCGAGGCGTCGTTTCAGGCGATCATCGGCCTATAAAAGCCCGATCGGGCTGAGAGAGAAAGTCATCACTTCTCTTTGAATTTTCCAGAGATTTGACTCTTCTTCTTCTTCCTTCGTCTTTACTTGAGAATTCAAGAATCTCCACTGTTCTTCAATGGCTCCCAAGAGACGAGCGGGAAAAGAGGTCGCAACCTCTGCAACGGAGGGTCCTTCTCTTCCTCCGGTCATCAAACGACCGATCGCCGGTAGGGATTTTTCCCTTTTGATTAGAGATTGCCATTTCTCTCTTAAATTCGATTTCTGGCTATCTTTAGATGAATCCAGGATGATCAATCATGATGTTGTGATTTTAGGGAGTTCAATTCCCTGAATTTCCCTTGATTTCTTGACTGGGGATATTAGAACCGAAGAGTTCTTCTTTAAGCTTCCAAGCAAAGCTATCTTTTGGCGGTTCACATCCTGTTGAATGACAGGATGCGAAGTTGTCCTTTGACATGTAACTGAGAAGGACTTTGATGCCCCTGAAATAGTCTTTGGACCATAATATCCTTCTGACGAAGTTAGCCCTTGGGGCTTTGTTGCATTCTGTTGTTCGAGACTAAGCTTCTAGAGCGAAGCTAACACTTGGATATTTTCTTGCATCCTGCCTTCGTGTGGAATGCGGAGTTACACTGCAGCTGCGAAGCTAAGCTTCGGGGCGAAACTATCGTTAGGCCAGCTTCGCTCAGAGAGCGAGGCTATGCCTTAACAAAAATTGCATTTTTGTTTTAGCCTTTGTTTGGCTGATGAACTAATCATAGTTTTTCTTTGTTCTTGCAGTGCACTACACTCTTGGTCCTCTGAACAGTCTCTTTGGCACAGCCAGGGGGCTAGATGGCAATGTCAGTTTGCAGTTTCAAGGGCAAGCTTCGCTGTTCAGCGAACGAAGCTCTACTGTCAGGGATACACTTATTCATGGTGGGGATCAGCGCACCATGAGGAGCATTTTAACTATTGCTCCCCTTGAAGATTCTGACCGAAGAATCTATCAAAAGCCCGGCTCATGTTTGGAGATGCGACACCAGACCATGATCGCCAGCTGCTAGCCGGAGAGTGGCAGTGGATTTTCCAATTAGATGGCGAGAAGTTTTATCTTCCGTCCAGCAAACGGCATTTTCCCTTGTCTTTCTTCCAATGCGTGATGAGGGTTCGGAAGATGCAGTGGCAAGTGAGTCAGAGTACCGAATCCGTTCACGTAGGGAAATTGATACTTCCCTCACCCGGCTACACAAGGGCGGGACCTCCTCGTTGCATAATGGGTCTACATCCTGGGAATGTATCGCGAGACATCCCAGTGGGAGAAAATCCTGTGGTGGCACAGACTTTTGGCAATCAATTCTTTAAAGTTCATGGGACTTACCCAGCCACCGATTTCAGAACTCCAGGCTGGATTCACCCTCCGAAGGCATGGTGGAGGGATTTGACTCTATATGTCCTTGCTCATTTCGAGGAGGATCTGGAGAGGCTGAATCTTTATGAGGCCGTCAGGGCGACCTGCTATGGCATTCAGATGAGCGTAGCGAACTTCTACGCCATCTTCGAGTTATACTGCCCAGCTATAGGGACTTTCTTCACCCTTGTTGGAGAATTGGGCATGGCTTTGCATAGATGTGGGAAGTCTCTGCTCTGCCCTTGGGATCTTTCCCATATGAAGAATACTTCCCGTGCGAGGCAGAAGTGGCTCTTCTGGAGAAGCAGGAGCCCGCCTTGTTTGAGACCTACCGGGAGTTAATGTGCCATTTGTACATTTGCTTAAGTATGCATGGAAGCGGTAAAGGAACTTCATGCAGCTTGAAGAGCTGGGGAAAGTATTTGTTCCCCGATACGGAAAACACTCCTGAAGCGGCTCATTTTGGAATCGCTGACGAAGACATCTTTAGCCGGATGCAAAAGCATTCTCAAGGGGATCTAATTGTAGAAGAAGACGACGGCCCCTATGAGAAAGGTGATATCCTTCGGGGTTTCCATCACCAGGCTCGTCGGCCGATGTCCCGGTAGGCACTGCTGGCTGGTTTCTTGACGGTCTGGTTGAAGAGGTGCGTGGTGCCATCTTCGTCGGGTGACGTCATTCATCCGACTGTCCTGCTGCCTGCTGTTCGTCTAGTCCATGGTCGTTCTCTGGGACTTCTTCCGGCCATGGTATGTTGCATTCAGAGAGGCCTTCGTATATTGACGGAGGCTTTCTGTAGGCCACCAGCGACGAAGCGGGGAAAGGGGGCTGTTTTGCCCAGCGACGGACTGAACCCTAGAATAGGTCTGCCGTATACATATTTGATGGCGTGGTTTGCCCTTCACTGTCCCTCCTTGATCGAAGCTGGAGAGGACCCCCCAGAAGGTGTTCGAACGGCGCTTCTCCGCCGATTCGAGGGATGTTTATGGCTGAGGACTTACGTGGCTGCGGTCCATAAGTTGCTGAATCGCTATGACGTCTATAGCCTTTTTCGCTGCTTCCCCTATATTCGGGATGCGGGCTATGGAGAGGAGTTCAAAGACTCGGGGGAAGGGCAGACATCATTGAGCCGGGGAATTTTTGAGTGGCTGGTCAGCATTCGGCCCTCACATTTATTGTACAGAAGCGGGGACACCTGCTACTTGGAGCCTTATGTTCCTAGTCAGTTTGCCCGTCAGTTTGGATATGACCAACTGTACATGGGCAACCCAAATCTCAATCTGGCTTTCATGGGGAGCCTCATCGATGGAGCCCGTGCTTGGCGGTTCTTCATTACAGGCTGTACCGAGGCGCGGTTGTGCATACCGCTAAGAACTCCGAACCTTTTAATGACTCTGGGATTCTGCCAGTGGTATGCAACCTCAAACTCCACACCCACCGGATTCTCTATCAACTCTTCTGGTGTGAAGTTGATTTCTCAGCGGCTGAAGTGGAAGGTCACTGAGAAAGGTGAGGGTAAAAGGGTTCGCGTCCCAGGCCTTGGGGAGTTTATCGCTGTTGACGATAGTGAAGCCTCGGATGCAGAAAGTCCTCGCTTCGAAGCGGAGACAGGTGCCGAGACTCCTGCCGTTGCTTCTGGCGTGGTGGGGACGACTCCCACAGAACATGTAGAAGAAGTGGAGGAGGAGGATCCCGACGTCCACTTCAAGCGAAAACGGAAGAGTGGATCTCGCAGGAAGCAGGTGGTGAAGAAACCCCGTCGCCAAGCCCCTACAGTTGTCGTAGAGGGCGAACCATCTGCAGCGCTTCCTTCTCTTGCCCCGTTAGTAGTTGAATCGTCGGTTCCCGAACCGACTACGGGCAAAGTCGCTCCGGACCCGGGTAAGATCAACTTCGTCCTTGTAATATACTTTTATGTGTTCGGGACAGCTCATTATTTGCTTTGTGATTCAGGCACCGAGGCGGTGAGAAGCCCGAGAGCTGAAGCTGTTGGAGAACAAGGGGAGCATTATGATCCCTTGTTTACTTATAAGGAAGGCGATGAGGCTGGCTATTTTGCCGTCTCAGAAGAGTCCGGAGGTGATGCGGCTGATGTCGATCCTTCGGGTGCCGGGACTTCGAAAGGAAGTTCCGAAACTTCTAGCTCCTTTGGGTGGACCACGGAGGGTTCGGCGAGCGAAGGCGGGCTGGCCATTCGTGTTGACTACGCCCAAGATTTTCTGATGGAGCCCGTAGAGACTGATGTAGCTGCCAAGACAATTGAGGTGACATTATCATTTTGTATGGTTTTGACCTTTTGACTCTTACTATTTGTTGTACCTTGCCTAAACAAAGTCTTGTCGTAGGTGTTCCGCCTCTGGGTGCGTCGACTTCAAGAGAGCCCACCCGTCTTCCTGAGGGATTTAGGGGTGAAGTAAGCACTTCGACCGCGGCGGATGCTGCTGACTTGGATGCTTTGTATGGTGACCTGCCCTCTTATCAGCCTGAACCAGTCAGAGGAACAGAGATTGAGGGGACGGTAGTCACAGAGGCAACCTCACTTCCAACTATATCAACGAGTGAGGTGCCATCAGTTTCGCCAACGCCATCTATCTTTTCAGGTGCGGAGCTGAGGGTGATTACCAGTCCTACTTCCCCAACACTGGTGGTTGAGCCCGCTCTTTCAGAAAAGTCACTAGTCCGACCTCGGTTGTGACTAGTGTACTAGTTTCAATGAGGACTCCGCCGAGATCACCGACGACCTCTCATGTTGCGGCAGCCAGTGCTTCTACTATTCCTTCCACAGTAATGTCAATAAGCTGGTGGAATCTTCAGAGGCTGCCCGTCTACCAGGAGTGATTGAGGCCGAGAATGAATTTGTGGCTGAGCTAGTCGATAGCTTTTATAAGAGCTTGAAGCGATCCATCACTTTGATTTTGAAAGGTTCGACTACCTCATTCTCTGCTCTAAAGGTAGTCCTCTCCCAAAGTATTGAAAGTATCCGGGACTTTGGAGGGGATAACCAGGCCGCTGCATTGGAACTTTTGGTAGACCAACTTGGGAGGGATGTAGATGAATGGCGCCGTCTTAGCCATTCGGACCTGGAGTCTTCAATTAAAGAGCATCTTGCTCACCTTGTCGCTCAGATGCATGAAGCTCATCTTGCCGCTTAAGAAGCCGCTAAGGCCATTTCTTCTGACTTGAAATCCTTAGAGACAAGGAAGGTAGAGCTCGGGGACGCAATAGATGCTTCTAACAGTGCTCTTCTTGACGCTGAAGATAAAATTGAAAAGGCCAAGGGGATGATCAGGAAGGCAAATCTTCTTTTATCTAAGGCTGAACCAGTGCGTCTTGAAGAGACTGCGCGGCTTGAGCAGCTTAAGGCTCAGAGTGACGAACTCTCGCGACAAGAGTCAGCTCAGAGGGCAACCTTAGTTGAGGTTGAAGCTCGCTTGGCTCAGACGGCGAGTTTTAATGAGGCTGAGCTAAGGTCGCAGGCGCTTGTCCGGGCTGCTGATGATAGGAAGACAAGGCTGGCCTTTCTTGAAGGGCGGATCAAATCTTACGACGCACCCTTATAGCTTTTAATATATGTGCCTTCATGTATCCCTTCTTTTCGGAATCAATAAAAGTAATTTTGTTTTGACTCCCCTGTCGTATTTTCAGCTTTTTATCTTTTGAATTGTCGCTTTCAAGTTGCATCGCAGCCATTTTAGAAAATAGTCCTTACTGGACTGAATAATGAGACTTGGCTATCTGCCGGTTCAGAGGTCGCAATGACGTAACCGGTTGAGAAGCCACCAAGCTCGAAAGTAGTCCTTGTCGAACTAAAAAAGGTGAGACTTGGCTATCTGCCAGTTCAGAGGTCGCAATGACGTAACCGGTTGAGAAGCCACCAAGCTCGAAAGTTAGTCCTTAACGGACTGAAAGGTGAGACCTATCTTTTGTAAATGTCAACGAGCTCGAAATCGAGACTTGTCTTTTGTAAATGTCAACAAGCTCAAAATTGAGACTGGCTATCTGCCAGTTCAGAGGTCGCAATGACATAACCGGTTGAGAAGCCACCAAGCTCAAGGTTAGTCCTTGACGGACTGAAAGGTGAGACCTGTCTTTTGTAAATATCAACAGGCTCGAAATTGAGACTTGGCTATCTGGCGGTTCAGAGGTCGCAATGACATAACCGGTTGAGAAGCCACCAAGCTCAAGGTTAGTCCTTGACGGACTGAAAGGTGAGACCCTGTCTTTTGTAAATGTCAACAGGCTCGAAATTGAGACTTGTCTTTTGTAAATGTCAACAAGCTCGAAATTGAGACTTGGCTATCTGCCGGTTCAGAGGTCGCAATGACATAACCGGTTGAGAAGCCACCAAGCTCAAAGTTAGTCCTTAACGGACAAGGTGAGACCTGTCTTTTGGAAATGTCAATAGGCTCGAAATCGAAACTTATCTTTTGTAAATGTCAACAAGCTCGGAATTGAGACTTGGCTATCTGCCGGTTCAGAAGTCGCAATGACATAACCGGTTGAGAAGCCACCAAGCTCAAAGTTAGTCCTTGACGGACTGAAAGGTGAGACCTGTCTTTTGTAAATGTCAACAGGCTCGAAATTGAGACTTGTCTTTCTGTCGGTTCAGAGGTCGCAATGACATAACCGGTTGAGAAGCCACCAAGCTCAAGGTTAGTCCTTAACGGACTGAAAGGTGAGACCTGTCTTTTGTAAATGTCAACAGGCTCAAAATTGGGACTTGGCTATCTGCCGGTTCAGAGGTCGCAATGACATAACCGGTTGAGAAGCCACCAAGCTCAAATTTTAGATGAAATTTAGGAAAAGGTCTCGTTTTCATGGGAAGAAACGAGGAAATCACTGTCATAGGTTTAATGTTAACATAACAGTGAAATGGATGGAGAGATTTGTATATGTGGCCTTACCATTCTATGGGTGAGAACTGGTAAGGGATTTTGAGAGGGAATCCAATAGGAACAGGTCCCTTAGGATTTTTAGCAAATCCCCAGCTGTCAACGGGTTTGATATGCCTTTACCAACTACCGTTTGAGTCGGGCTAGCCATGCTATTCCCCTCAGCATGATGAGTTATCGAGGATTCATGTTGGGCTTAAAGGCCAACATTTTCCTCTATCCTCAACCATTAAAGGTGTTGGATCATTTGGTTAGCGTATGTGTAACCTTGATTCTCATTCGAGATAACCATGTATGACCAGGTTCCTTCTGGTTTATGGTTGCATGCTCTCGTTTGGAGGAAGAGAGAGGCTCTCTTTGCGTGTTCCTTAGATATGAAGGTCTTGATCAGAGGTGTAATGTTAACTTGATCATGAGAAGGATCCTTACTCAAGGATAATATTTCTTTAAGAACTTACTATTGATCGGCATCATGAGTAAGTTGCCATCTGAAGTCATAAGGCGGTATGCTCCGTTTGAATAGACTGTTTCTATTACAAACGGTCCTTCCCATTTAGGCTGAAATTTACCTTTAGTTTTGTGCGTCATGATCATCGGTCGTCTGACTACTAAAACCAAATCTCCTTTCTGGAAGATTCTCTGTTTGACCTTCTTATTGAAGGTTTTTGAGATTCGAGCTTGATACAACTCGATATGCTGCTGAGCTTGTAGTCGCTTCTCATCTAGGGCTTCGAGCTCTTGAAGACGCAACCGATCATTGTCTTCTGATGTGATCTTAGTGGTCAGAGCCACTCGTAATGACAGCATCTGGATTTCCAATGGAACGACTGCTTCACACCCGTACACTAGGGAAAAAGGCGTATTTCCTGTAGGGGTCCGAACCGTGATTCGGTAGGCCCAAAGACATTCACCAAGCTTTTCGTCCCAATCTCGCTTATTCGAGGAGACGAACTTCTTGAGAAACTTGATGATTGTTTTGTTGAATGCTTCCGCCAAGCCATTAGCGGCGGGATTATAGGCAGTAGAAGCTACATTCTGAATTCGGTATTTATCGCAGAACCGATAGAATACCTAGCTTATAAATTGGGGACCATTATCATGGATGATCCGCCTAGGGACACCAAATCGATGAATGACATGGTGTTTGATGAAATTAACCACGTTAGAAGTTTTGACTTCAGCCAGTGATATGGCTTCCGCCCATTTTGAAAAGTAATCGATTATTGCCAGGATAAACCGGTGACCTCTTGTTGAAGAGGGGCTGATTCGCCCTACGACATCGATTCCCCATGCTTCAAATGGCCATGAAGCAACAGTTGGGTGGAGCAACTCTGGAGGCTGGTGTATGAAGTTCGCATGAATCTGGCACGCTTTACACCTCCGCGCATATTGGATGGCATCGGCTATCATGGTTGGCCAATAGTATCCAAGCCTATGCAATCTGTCTTTAAATTTTGGATCTGGCTGATGAGCTCCGCAAATGCCGTCGTGTGCTTCTTTAAGCACTTCTTGCGCCTCTGAATTGGAAAGACAACGGAGAAGGACACCGTCATATGAACGACAGTAAAGTGTTTTCAGAGTCGGATCGTAGTAGAAACGGAGAGACCTTCGTCTGATAGATGCCGTTTCTTTAGGATCGTCTGGCAGCAGACCATGTAAAGCATAGTCGATGAGAGAAAATCGCCAATCTCTCGGCTCAAGATCCGTGGAGACATTATAGACTTCTCGGGTTTTTAACATATGCTTAGAGCATACAAGGTGTCGAGTTGCCACTGTGAGGTGATACTCGGTGTCGACTGGCAGGGCTAGTGTTGTTGCTAATGCAGCAAGAGCGTCCGCCTTGGTATTTTGAGATCGAGACACGTGCCCGATGTAAAAGCCATCAAATAGATTAGCCAATTCGATGACTGTGTGATAATAAGGCACCAAGTCTTCGTGACGGACCTCATATTCGCCTTTGACCTGATTGATAATCAGCTTTGAATCGCCGTAAGCTTCAAGGTAGCGTACCCCCATTCCATGGGCGAGCTGAAGGCCAATGAGTAAAGCATTATATTCCGCTACATTGTTGGAGCATGATTCTGTCAGAGAAAATGCTCTAGGAAGGACATGATTCTGTGGAGAGATAAACACAACCCCCACGCCGGCGGTGATCCTACCTTAGGACCTATTCGTGATGCTCCATCGAAGAACATCTGCCACACTTCATCCTCTGAAGTTATATTAGACTCGAAGGCTTCATCCGGAGTGTCTTCGTGAAGTTTTGAGTGTTCCGGAACTGGATGAGCGGCAAGAACTCCGCAAGGGCCTGGCCTTTAACCGCCTTTTGAGGGATAAAGATCATGTCGTATTGAGACAAAAGGAGTGCTCATTTAGCCAATCTTGAATTCAGTGATCCTGGCTTCATCATGAGAAGACGCAAGGGATTCACTCTAGAGATGACATGTATGGTTTGGCCAACCAAATAATGTCGTGTCTTCTGAACAGCAAAGACAAGAGCTAAGCACTCCTTCTCGATAGGATTATAGCGAGATTCCGCTCCTATCAGAGTCCTGCTCAGATAATAAATGGCCTGTTCGTGATTATTGTCGTCCTTTCGAGCAAGGAGGGCACCAAGAGAATGGTCCATAGCTTTCACATAAAGCAAGATCGAGTACCGGTCGGCTGAGGTACATCAGCCTGCATCGCACAAGCGTGCTTTTCTCCTTCAGAATCACTAAGAGAAGCTAATGTGAAATTGTCATCGTCTGACAGGATGGAGTTGACATTACAAGATTGCCCTTCGACTTGGACTTCTTTGAATCCCACTGCACGTCTTGGACAAGGTCTGGGTGTATCCACATGACTTCCCCTGTCTCCAATGTCAAGGGAACAAGACCTTTATTATCCTGAGCTTTAGCCGCAGGATGTTTGACTTCCAGCCGTGGGGTAGGGACTGGATAAGTCCCATCAGGAACTGTGACCTTTGGAGTTTTGCCGAACTCGAGGGTCACCATATTGGCAGTGACTTTCTTCTGCTCTGACTTCAGTGTCAGGACCCCTGCATCGATCAAGACTTGAATTCTGTCCTTGAGGACATAGCACTTGTCGGTAGGATGGTGAATCATCCTGTGGTAGAGACAGTATTTGGGGTCATTTGTGCGTCCTATTTCATTGGGACGCCGAGCCTCTGGCAGCTTCATTTTATTCCTTTGTGGAGCAAATGGAATATTGTGACCACCTGATCGTCTCTGAAGGAATACTGTTTTGGAGGGAACTTAGACTCCTGATTGTTGAAGCCGCTCTTCTTGGCTTTCGACTGTACGTCCCCGTACAACTCAACGGACATAGTCTCCTTCCCTTTAGCTTGAGAAGACTGCGCTATGTCGTTACGTCCTTTGTTGTTCATACCCCATTTGCCTTTAGGGGTAGAGGGTTCGAACTTTTTAGCCGACTTTTCGGCTATCTCAGCTTGTTCGACCAGTTCTTTCTAGGTATGGGCTTTGACAGCCCCCATGCGAACCTCTACTTGGTCTAAGAAGTTGTGCCTGCATGTCTGTAAGAGCATGTGTAATGGCATCCCTGATGGGCACATCAAAGACAAGTTTCTGAATCGCTCGATATAGTCACGGACAGATTCGCCCTTCTTCTGCACGGTGGAGAGGAGCATGTCCATGGTTACCTCGGTATCGTCCTCATAGAAACGAGAAAGGAATCGAGTTTTCAGGTCGATCCAAGAATTGACAGAGCCCGGAGGGAGACTTCGGAACCAATCAAATACTACCCCCTTTAAGGTGCCAATGAACAACCTGGCCATGATGGCATCATTGTCTATAACATTACCGGTCTGAGACCGAAACTAGTAGATGTGCTGGTTTGGTGAGCTCTTTCCATCATAGGTATGCAATGTTGGTGGTTTGAACTTCGGTGGGTATGGTACTGAATCCCACTCTAGCGGGTAAGGACGGACTGTCCCTACTTTCTTTAATTCATCCTTTTGAGTTAGGGATGCGATTTGAGCTTGAAGGCCCTTAAGGACTTCAGCGTTTAAGGAAGACCCCTCCTTGGACTTCTCCGTCTTCGGCTGGTCATTGCTAAAATGTTCTTCCTCGTCATGGTTACTCCCGGTATCATTGTTATTCCGGTTATTAAGGAGTTGAGCGAGCATCTGTTGAATGTTGTCCAGAGCATCTTGCTGAGTTTTGGAAGTTTGCTCCTAAGCTTCCAAACGTCGACGAAGGTCGTCATTACCATTATCAGCCATGTTTACTGATACTCTGTCTGTTCGCACCGAGCTGACTGTCACCGAAGAAGCATACCCGCTGTCTTCATCTTCTTCATCAGATGGCTGGACTGATCTTCTTCTTGGTTCTGGCGAGGCTACTTGTTGACACTTAAAAAAGACAAGATTCTTATTGGTCCGAACAATGTCTAAACTTGTTGACATTTATAAAAGACAAGTGACAGACGAGCTGAAGACCAGTTTTCACCCATCTCCGAGGGACAAGGAAGCAACTTGGACTCCAGTGATCCAGCAAGCAGACAGTGAACCCGGATTGTTTCTGAATAGACCTCAGCAGGTCTAAAATGCTAGCACTTAGTATTACATGAGCCCAAAGGGGTAGCCTCGCCTGAGAGGCTAATATCACTCGACTTCGCCTCGAAGCCATCCAAAGCCTCGCCAGGAAGCTAACTCGCAACTTCGCCACAGAGGACTTCCAGCTCCGCCAAAGGGTTTCTTTCGGACTTCGCCAGAAGCAGCCTCTAGCTCCGCTACGAGCTCAATGCAGGCAGCTCCGCCATTGGTCTGCTATGGTCAAACTTTGACCAATCAAATCTCCAGATGAGATCAGATCTAATCAGATTAAATCCAATCAAGATCAAATCAGAGATCTAATTTGGCAGTTGATTGCCACAATCTCTTGACTCTCCTAAAACGAGTAAGAAGATCAGGGGAAATCCTCCAACGATATGGAAAGGATCAAGAAGATCAACCGACCTGCCAATCCTAGCTTCGCAGAAGCTGATCTTAGCCTCGCAGCAAGGCTACTTTCCGGATTCAAACAGATTCGATTCAATCTGTTTCTATATTTTCAAGGGACGATTATACCCTTTCTCTCCCTATAAATAGCCCATCAGGGGTACAAGGGAGAGGGCCCGATTTTCTGAGAAGACTCCACAAGCAGAGACTTCTTCAAAAAGCACCGTGTGCTCTTGAATTCAGAGATCTTTTAGAGAATTGCTTTCTCTATCCAGGGTGTTGATACCCTAATGTTGTCCTTCCTCTCAAGGAATCTCCGGAACCAGGCGAGAAGGAATTCCTAATTGAAGGCAATTTTGAGAAGCAGCAAGAGGGTTCTACCAACCTTCTATTCTCTGATTCCCCGAACCAGGCGAGAAGGGAATCTCATCGCTCGCATCGTCAAAGGGACAAAGTGGTCGCGCGCTGACCAGACTCCTATCGGCACACTTCTTCAGAATCTCTGAGGAGATCTGCTTGTAATCTTTTTAAGAATACTTATAATTTAGCTCCTCAAACTCTTTTTATTATAAGTTTTCCCCTTTGCAAATATAATGGAAAACAAGATGGCGACTCCGCTGGGGAATCAATTCTCCATTGCCGAGAATCAAGTGTCGCAATGCGACGAATAGACCTCCGGGTCTAACTCTGAATTCAGAAAAGCCGGTGCAGCCAGAACCTTTCTGGCTAAATCTTCAAGGAAAGTCTCTACGGAGACTGAAAAGGTTCTCTGCGAACCTACTGCAGTTATTTGGCGCAACAAGGAAGCACGTCCGCAGTCTGATTCCTTTGCTTGTGAGAACTTGGTGGTTCAGTTCGATCAAGGAAGATTTGAAGAAGTCCTCGCTGGGGGTGGCCCAATGCTTCGAGCACGGAAGCATAGGAAGGTTTTCACGACCAAGGTTTCAAAGCAGAAACCGGAAACAGAATTCTGCCAACACCCCTCAGCCTCGCGTGTGGCTAATCAGGTTCCTTGCGAACCTAAGTATCCTCTGCCAAAGCGGGTATGGAAGCCTAAACAGAAGTCTCCAACTGAAGCTTCAGGCGTACCTACGCCTAAACCGCGCCTCTCTCGCGAAGAAAAAGGCAAGATGCCTGTCTGCTCCAATCATAAAGTCAAGAAGGCAATCATACCGTCGCCCAATTCAAGAGCAGCAATGCCTTGTGCCAGCACCGTTCTTATGAGCGAAGCTACTGTACCACAGCATACTCACTGCGTCCATGGCCGCGAGGCTAGGGCCAGAGTATTATCTAAGGCAAATTCCTTTTGAAGCGGCATAATGGGTAAAGCACCACAGCGTGCTCCGCTCTCCAGTTCGTCAAACATTAAGCTTGCACCTGTTGGCGAAGCTAGAACTGAAGTACTATTCAGTGCTAATCCCTTCCGCAGGGACAAGAGGAACGGAACATCGTCCTATGTACGCTTTAGAAAGGCCTCTCCACAGGATTATGTAGGCTCCCATGGGCCTGACTTGCGGGAATTCTTGGCGAACAAGCGAAAGGCGGTGTCTTTCCGAACTACTTCCCCCTGTTGTCAACAAAGGGGATGCCAGCTGGTGACTGTCCACTCAGTCCATTGCCGGCTGGGACCAATCCCTGCCACTTCTCCAGGCCGACGAACGGTCTTTGATCGGCTGTTTGTACATCTCCCTATGAAGCATCGCAGAAGGAGCACCTCACGAGATCCAGCCTCTGCATCCGTCAACATGACCGGAAGAGGACGAGAGTCCCCAGATTCAGATTATAGCCCAGGCTTAGGCGAAGTCTTGGTGCATGAAGAAGGTGTCTTCCGAAACACCAGATCGAGGGTGGCGATACCCTACAGTTACGAGCAGCCTTCTTCCTCGACGGCCCTAACCTCGCCAGAGCCCAGGAAATCACTACAACTATCGGATGAAGAAGATGAAGATAGTGGGTACGCCTCTTTGGCGACAGTTAGCTCGGTGCGAACATACAAAGCATCAGTCAATATGGCTGATAATGCTAACGATGACCTTCGTCGACGTTTGGAAGCTCAGGAGCAAACTTCCAGAACCCAGCAAGAGGCTCTGGACAACATTCAACAGATGCTTGCTCGACTCCTCAGCAATCGGAATGACAACGATGCCGGGAGCAATCACGATGAGGATGAACACTTCAGCAATGAGCAGGCAAAGCCAGAGAAATCCAAGGAGGGTTCTTCCTTAGACGCCGAAGTCCTTAAGGGCCTCCAAGCTCAAATCGCATCCCTAACTCAGAGGGATGAATTAAAGAAGGTAGGGGCAGTCCGTCCTTATCTGCTGGAGTGGGATTCGGTGCCATATCCACCGAAGTTCAAACCGCCAACGTTGCATACCTATGACGGAAAGAGCTCGCCAAATCAGCACATCTACTATTTCCGGTCTCAGACTGGTAATGTTATAAGCAATGACGCCATCATGGCTAGGCTATTCATTGGCACCTTAAAGGGGGTGGCATTTGACTGGTTCCGAAGTCTTCCCCCGGGCTCAATTAACTCCTGGATCGACCTGAAAACTCGGTTCCTCTCTCGTTTCTATGAGGACGATACCGAAGTAACCATGGACAAGCTCCTCTCCACTGTGCAGAGGAAGGGCGAATCTGTCCGTGACTACATTGAACGGTTCAGAAATTTATCCTTGATGTGCCCAGCAGGGATGCCATTACCCATACTCTTACAGACATGCAGACACAACTTCTTAGACCAAGTGGAAGTTCGCATGGGGGCTGTCAAAGCCCACACTTGGAAGGAATTGGTCGAACAAGCAGAGATAGCCGAGAAGTCGGCTAAAAAGTTCGAACCATCCGCCCCTAGAGGCAAGTGAGGGATGAACAACAAAGGGCGTAGCGACCTATCACAATCTTCTCAAGCTAAAGGCAAAGAGACTATGTCTGTGGAGTTATCCGGAGATGTGTAGTCGAAGGCCAAGAAGAGCGGCTTCAACAATCAGGAGCCTAAGTTCCCTCCAAAGCAGTACTCCTTCAAAGACGATCAGGTGGTCACGATATTCCATCTGCTCCACAAAGGAAACAAAATGAAACTGCCAGATGCTCGGCGTCCCAATGAGATAGGGCGCACAAACGACCCTAAATACTGCCTCTACCATAGGATGATCCACCATCCTACTAACAAGTGTTATGTCCTCAAGGATAGAATACAAGCCCTGATTGATGCCGGGGTTCTGACATTAAAGACGGAGCAGAAGAAAGTCACTGCCAATATGGTGACTCTTGAGTTCGGCGAAGCTCCAAAGGTCACAGTTCCTGACGGGACTTATTCAGTCCCTGCGCCACGGTTTGAAGTCAAGCATCCTCCAGCTAAAACTCAAGATAATAAGGGTATTGTTCCCTTAACATTGGAGACAGGAGAAGTCATGTGGATACACTCAGACCTCGTCCAAGACGTACGCGGGATTCAAAGGAGCCCAACTCAAAGGGCAGGTCTTGCAATGTCATCTCCATCCTGCCAGACGACGGCAATCTTACATCGGCTTCCCTCAGTGATTCAGAAGGAGAAAAGCGTACTTGCACAACGCAGGCTGACCTACCTCAACAGACGGGTACCCGATCTGAAAAATCATACTTGAGGCAATATGAGAAGTCTACTGACGAGATACAACAGCAAACGACGTCAGTACAAGTACCAGCATCCACTCCAATCCCAACCAAGGGAAAAGAGAGGCCTAAGGAGGTACGATTCGACCACGTGTTGAAGAAACCACCAGGCCAAGGGTTTGATACGCCCTTTCAGTATGACATATTGGCTCAGCTGGCCAATATCCCAGCTCGTATCACTATACACGAGCTCCTTCGCCTCTCGAAAGAAGCAAGAGAAGCACTCAGGGATGCGCTAGCCAATTCAGAATCCTTTCTGTCATGCATGCCTGAGATCCCTAACGACGACGTTCAGTCTCCTTGCCCAGAATGTCATCATACACAATCCAAGGTGCCCGCTATTACATTCACAGCGGAAGATATGCTTCTCAAAGACAACAAGCACGATCGACCTCTGTACTACACCGGATATATCGGTTCAACGTGCATTGAAAGAATACAAGTCGATCCGGGGTCCGCACTCAGCATCATTCCCAAAAGGCTTCTCTACTTCCTTGGCATATCGCTGTACAGGTTGTCAGTAACCACTACTACAATATACGGTTTCAACGCCAGGAGCAGTCATCCACTGGAAAAAATTCGACTCCGTTGCAGAATCGGGAGCCTGAAGTCAGAAGCGACATGCTATGTCATTGACGCTGACACATCATATAACCTACTGCTGGGACAGCCGTGGATCCATGCCAACTGGATCGTTCCCTCTACTCTGCACCAATGCTTCAAATATTTTGAAGATGACGCGACAGTACGAACCGTCTTTGCTGAGAAGCAACCATTCAAAGGGGTGGAAAATTACTTCACTGACGCTCTCCTGTATCAAGAGGCCGGTGGAACACCTAAAGAACCGTCGCCGGACGATGATGAAAGCGGCAACGAGGCAGATTCAGAATCCGAAGCAGGCATGCCAGCCATTCTGATTGGTGAACCAATTATAGCATGTCTCAATAATCCCCAATGTAATACTCCTTCAGAGGATGAAGGCGAATGGGTAATTAATGATAATATTTCTTTCGATTATCCTGCGAGTATTGGGCTGTTTGAATCCATTACGGATGGCTCTCTGCACATGCCCTTACATAAGCCGAGTGCGGCTAGCACACCTATAGAAGCTATAGAAGGAGCCACGCTGGTGATCCCTCCGTCCAAACAAGGTCAGTTACCAATAATCTTCGGTAGAACCCAACCACGGAGACCTATAGTTGCAGATTCAAGTTCAGGTTCAGATACTCCACAGTTCTTCCATTACGCGCAGTCGGCACGCCATATTATGAAGAAAATGGGATATGACCTAAAGCATGGAGGAGGCCTAAATTTTGGAAAAGGAAGGCGCAGTTTGATGCGTACCTTTGTGCCTAAAGGGAAGCCTGCAAATTATTATGATAGCACACGCAGGGGTTGGGATATGTTACACCCACATCGTCAGCAACGGTTCAAGCTAAAGACGATGAACTAATTCCATCACATTCAGCCTCATCCTCCGAGTGGGATTCAGATGTTCGTGTAGGAGGAATGTTCAAAAACCTCACTGTTAATATGACCTCAAGCAGTCAATTGGAGTCCGCAGAAGCCACTGACGAGGAGCCATGGGCCCAGCAATTGGACCTCCAATGGGAAAAGCGATTCGAACTGCGCGAGCCACCTACTGAAGATAAGGTGATGCAGGTCAACTTGGGTAATCAAGACCACCCTAAGCCATCTTTATAAGTGAAAGCCTATCACTTATAGAAAAGGAAGAATTGATAATGCTCATAAAATAGTATATAGACGTCTTCGCATGGAGCTACGAAGACATGCCCGGACTTGATCCACTGGTCGCTATGCACTGTCTAAACATCAAGCCTGACGTCAAGCCATTCAAGCAGCAACAACGTCGGTTTCGCCCGAACATTATGGAAGCTATTGAAGCCGAAGTTCACAAACTCATTGCATGTGGCTTCATCCAGGAGGAACAACATCCAGATTGGGTAGCCAACATCGTCCCCGTCCTCAAAAAGAACGGAAAAATACGGATCTGCATCGACTATCGTGATCTCAACACGGCCTGTCCTAAAGACGAATTCCCACTGCCCATCACCGACGTCATGATTGACAACACATGCGGGTTCGAAAGGATGTCTTTCATGGACAGCTTTTCAGGGTACAACCAGATTAAGATGTATCCCGACGACGAGAAGCATACTTCGTTCCGAACACCATTGGGGGTATACTGCTACACTGTAATGCCCTTCGGACTGAAGAACGCCGGAGCAACCTACCAGCGGGCAATGAGTACGATCTTCCGCGATCATCTCCGAAAAATGGTGGAGTGCTATGTCGACGACATTGCTGTCAAAAGCCGCAATAAGGATGACCATCTCCGCGACCTGAGAACGATGTTCGACATAATACGGGTTCATCAACTGAAAATGAACCCGATAAAGTCCTTCTTGGAAGTGTCAAGTGGCAAGTTCCTTGGGTTTATTGTCACATCAAAAGGGATTCATCTTGACCCAGACAAAGTCAAAGCCATCCAAAGCATGCATCCACCGAGGAACCTCAAAGAGCTTAGAGGCTTGCAAGGTAGACTGGCCTATATTAGAAGATTCATTGCAAATCTCTCAGGCCGCTGTCAACCGTTCACCCGACTCATGAAAAAGGGTGCTTCCTTTGTATGGGATCAAGCTTGCCAGGAAGCTTATGAAGACATCAAGAGGTATCTCACAAAACCTCCAGTCTTAGTGGCCCCTATATCAGGGAAACCATTTTTGCTTTATGTAAAAGCTCTGGACTACTCTCTCGGTGCCCTCCTCGCTCAAAAGGACGATAATGGCCACGAGCAGGCCATTTATTATCTGAGCAGAACTCTCATAGGAGCTGAATCTCGCTACAACCCTATCGAGAAAGAGTGTTTAGCTCTCGTCTTCGCTGTTTAGAAGACACGACATTACTTGGTCGGCCAGACCATACATGTCATCTCCAGAGTAAACCTATTGCGTCTTCTTATGACGAAGCCAGGATCATTGAATTCAAGATTGGCTCAGTGGGCACTTTTATTGTCTCAATACGACATGATTTTCACCCTCAGAAGGCGGTTAAAGGTCAGGCCCTTGCAGAGTTCTTGGCTGCTCATCCAGTTCCGGAACATTCAAAACTTCACGAAGATATCCCTGATGAAGTCTTCGAGTCTTATACAACCTCAGAAGAGGAAGTGTGGCAGATGTTCTTCGATGGAGCATCGCGAATGGACCCTAAAGGCAAGATTATTGCCGGAGTAGGGGTTGTGTTTATCTTCCCGCAGAACCATGTTCTTCCCAGAGCATTTTCTCCGACGGAATCATGCTCCAACAATGTAGCAGAATATAATGCCCTGCTCATTGGCCTTCAGCTTGCCCATGGAATGGGGGTACGCTACCTTGAAGCCTATGGCGATTCAAAACTGATCATCAATCAGGTTAAAGGCGAATACGAGGTCCGCCACGAAGACTTGGTTCCTTATTACCATACAGCCATCGAATTGGCTAATCTATTTGAAGGCTTCTATATCGGGCATGTGTCTCGATCTCAAAACACCAAGGCGGATGCTCTTGCTGCATTAGCAACAACATTAGCCTTACCGGTCGACACCGAGTATCACCTCACAGTGGCAACTCGACATCTTGTATGCTCTAAGCATATGATAAGAACTCGAGAAGTCTATAATGTCTCCACGGATCTGGAACCAAGAGACTGACGCTTTCCTCTCATCGACTATGCTTTGCACGGTCTGCTTCCAGACGATCCCAAGGAAGCGGCGTCCATCAGACGAAGGTCTCTCTGGTTCTATTACGATCCGACTTTGAAGATACTTTACCGTCGTTCATATGACGGTCTCCTCCTCCGCTGCCTTTCTCATTCAGAGGCACAAGACGCGCTCCAAGAAGCGCACGATGGAATTTGCGGAGCTCATCAGCCAGGTCCAAAACTCAAAGACAGGTTAAATAGGCTTGGATACTATTGGCCAACCATGATAGCCGACGCCATCCAATATGCACGAAGATGTAAAGCATGCCAGATCCATGCAGACTTCATACACCAGCCTTCGGAGTTGCTCCACCCAACTGTTGCTTCATGGCCATTTGAAGCATGGGAATAGATGTCATAGGGCCAATCAGCCCCTCTTCGACAAAAGGTCACCGGTTTATCCTGGCAATAACCGGTTACTTCTCAAAGTGGGCAGAGGCTATACCACTGGTTGAAGTCAAAACCTCTAATGTGGTTAATTTCATCAAGCACCATGTCATCCATCGATTTGGTGTCCCTAGGCGGATCATCCACGACAACGGTCCCCAATTCATAAGCCAAGTATTCTATCGGTTCTGCGATAAATACCGAATTCAGAATATGGCTTCAACTGCCTATAATCCTGCCGCCAATGGTTTAGCGGAAGCATTCAACAAAACGATCATCAAGCTACTCAAGAAGTTCGTTTCCTCGAATAAGCGGGATTGGGACGAAAAGCTTGGCAAATGTCTTTGGGCCTACCGGACCACGGTTCGAACACCGACAGGTAATACGCCTTTTTCCCTGGTATATGGGTGCGAAGCAATCATCCCATTGAAAATCCGGATGCCGTCATTGTGAGTAGCTCTGACCACTAAAATCACATCAGAAGACAATAATCGGTTGCGTCTTCAAGAGCTCGAAGCCCTAGATGAGAAGCGGCTACAAGCGCAGCAACATATTGAGCTATATCAAGCTCGAATCTCAAAAGCCTTCAATAAGAAGATCAAACAAAGAGTCTTCCAGAAAGGAGACTTGATTTTAGCCGTCAAACGACCGATGATTATGACGCACAAGACCAAAGGCAAATTCCAGCCTAAATGGGAAGGACCGTTTGTGATAGAAACAGTCTATTCGAACGGAGCATACCGCCTTATGACTTCAGATGGCGACCTACTCATGATGCCGATCAATGACAAGTTCTTAAAGAAGTATTATCCTTAATCAAGGATTCTTCTCATGATCAAGTTAACATTACACCTCTGATCAAGATCTTCGTGTCCAAAGTACACACAAAGAGAGCCTTTCTCTTCCTCCAAGCGAGATAATACAACTGTAAACTAGTGGGAACCTGGTCACATACTGGTTGTCCCGAAGGAGAATCAAGATTATGCATATATTAACCAGATAATCCGACATCCTTAACGATTAAGGATAGAGGAAAATGTTGGCCTGTAAGCCCAACATAGATCCTCGACAACTCATCATGCTGAGGGAAATAGCATGGCTAGCCCAATTCAAACGGTAGTTGGTAAAGGCGTATCAAACCCGTTTACAGCTGGGGGTTTGCTAAAAATCCTAAGGGACCCGTTCCCATTTGATTCCCTCTCCAAAGTCACTTACCAATTCTCATCCATAGAATGGTAAGACCACATATACATTTCGCTATTACGTTAACATTAAACCTATGACAGCAATTCCCTCGTTTCTCCCCGTGAGGACGAGACCTCCAAAGTCACTTACCAATTCTCATCCATAGAATGGTAAGGCCACAAATATATTCCGCTGTTACGTTAACATTAACCTATGACAGTGATTCTCTCATGAAAACGAGACCTCTTCCCAAATTCCATCACAAATTCTGAGCCTGTTGACATTTACAAAAGACAGGTCTCGATACTTGTTGACATTTACAAAAGACAAGTATCACCAAATTTTGAAGCTTGGTGGCGTCTCAATCGGTTATGTCATTGCGACCTCTGAACCAGCAGACAGCCAAGTCTCAATTTTGAGCTTGTTGACATTTACAATAGACAAGTCTCAACCCCGAGCCTGTTGACATTTACAAAAGACAGGTTTCGATACTTGTTGACATTTACAAAGGACAAGTATCACCAAATTTTGAAGCTTGGTGGTGTCTCAATCAGTTATGTCATTGCGACCTCTGAACCAGCAGACAGCCAAGTCTCAATTTTGAGCTTGTTGACATTTACAAAAGACAAGTCTCAACCCCGAGCCTGTTGACATTTACAAAAGACAGGTCTCGATACTTGTTGACATTTATAAAAGACAAGTATCACCAAATTTTGAAGCTTGGTGGCGTCTCAATCGGTTATGTCATTACGACCTCTGAACCAGCAGACAGCCAAGTCTCAATTTTGAGCTTGTTGACATTTACAAAAAACAAGTCTCAATCCCGAGCCTGTTGACATTTACAAAAGACAGGTTTCGATACTTGTTGACATTTACAAAAGACAAGTATCACTAAATTTGAAGCTTGGTGGCGTCTCAATCGGTTATGTCATTGCGACCTCTGAACCAGCAGACAGCCAAGTCTCAATTTTGAGCTTGTTGACATTTACAAAAGACAAGTCTCAACCCCGAGCCTGTTGACATTTACAAAAGACAGGTTTCGATACTTGTTGACATTTACAAAAGACAAGTATCACCAAATTTTGAAGCTTGGTGGCGTCTCATTCGATTATGTCATTGCGACCTCTGAACCAGCAGACAGCTAAGTCTCAATTCTGAACCCTGTTGACATTTACAAAAGACAGGTCTCGATACTGTTGACATTTACAAAAGACAAGTATCACCAAATTTGAAGCTTGGTGGCGTCTCATTCGGTTATGTCATCGCGACCTCTGAACCAGCAGACAGCTAAGTCTCAATTCCGAGCCATGTTGACATTTACAAAAGACAGGTCTTATCTTTCGATCCGACAAGGACCAGTTTCGGGCTTGGTGGCGTCTCAACCAGTTATGTCATCGCGACCTCTGAATTGACAGATAGCCAAGTCTCATCATCCAGCCCAACAAGAACTATGTTCTCAAGAAATTGCAATACAATTTGGAATCGCAATTCAAAAAGAAGAACAAGATTGGAGATTCGACAAAAGAAGAAAAATTTTCATTCATTCCAAAAGGATAAAGTACATGGAGCTACAGGCGCACACTGTAAGACCTGAGCCGCCCTCCAAGGGAGTCTAGCCTCGTCCTCCTGTCATCAGCAGCCTGGGCAAGCGCTTGCGATCTCAGCTCGGCCTCATTGAAATCCATTGCCTGGGTCAGACGAGCTTCAACCTCCGCCAAAGTTGCCCTCTGTGACAATCCCTGCTGTGAGAGCTCTTCATTTTGAGCCTTAATCTGCTCAAGCCGCGCAGTTTCTTCGAGACGCACCAGTTTAGCCTTGGATAAAATAAGATTTGCTTTCCTGATCATTTCCTCAGCCTTCCCAATCTTGTTTTCAGCGTTAAGAAGAGCACTGGTGGAGGCGTCAATCGCACTTCTGACCTCTGCCTGCCTTGTTTCCAAGGATTTCAAGTCAGAAGAGATAGCCTTAGCAGCCTCTTGAGCGGCAAGCCGGGCCTCGTGCTTTTGAGCGACAAGACGCGCGAACCGCTCATCAACTAAAGATTCCAGGTCCAAACAGAGGAGACAGCGCCATTCCTCTACATCCTTCTCAAATTCATCCACCAGGAGTTCCAAAGCAGTAGCCTGGTGATACCCCTCAAAATCCCGAATACTTTCGATGCCACGGGAGAGGACCACCTTTAACTTTGAGAACGGCATAGTCGAGCCCTTCAAAACAGGTCGATAGTTCGCCCTAAGCCTTTATAAAAGCTATCGACGAGGTCACCTATATAGTCGTTCTCAACCTCAGCCACTTCTGGTAGAGAGGTAACTTCAGAGAAATCCACCAGCTTGGTCGACACTATCGTGGAAGGAGTAATGGGAACATCAACAGCAGGGTAGATTGTCAGTGATCTCTGCAGAGTCTTCATGGAAATCAGTGCGCTAGCCACCGCTGAGGTAGGGCTGACAACCATCTCCTGAACAGCAGGCTCAACTACCAGAGTTGGGGAAGTAGGGCTTGTAATCACCCTCAGCTCCACACTTGGCAAAATTGTCGGCAGCTCACTCGTTGATATAGATGGGAGTGAGGACACCTCCGGAACTGCTCCCCCTTCAACCTCTGGTCCTTCGGCTGACTTGGGTCGATAAGAAGGCAGGTCGCCGTACAGCGCATCCAGCACAGCAGCATCAGCCGCGGTCAAAGCGCTCATGTCACCCCTTGACCCTTCGGGGAAATCTTCTGGCTCTCTTAAAGCTGATACATCTTGAGGCCGAACACCTGTAACAAGACTGCGGTTAGTCGGGACACTACATGCAAAAGAAGCCAGAAGTTAGGACAATACCAAAGGATGATGTCGCCTCAAACATCTTGTCAGCCACATCAGTCTCCAGGGGCTCCATTGGAAAATTCTTGGCGGAATCAGCACGAATAGCCGGCTCGCTTTCGCTTGCCGAGTATCCTATGGACCACCCAATAGAGTTCGATGCCACAGGACTTCCTTTAGAAGTCCCAGCGCCCGAGGGACCAATGTCGGCCACATCACCTTTGGACTCCCCCGAACGGGCAAAAGAACCAGCTTCAGTTCCATAAGTAAATAGGGGATCATAATGTTCCCCTTGCTCTCCAGCCGCCTCAGCCCCTGCATCAGAAAGCAGATAGTAAGTCAATGGGAACACACAAAAAGGCGTATTATATGGACGGGGTTAATCTTACCCAGACCCAGAGCGAATTCACCGCTAGTCGGTTCAGCAACCGACGGTTCAGCCGCTAATGGGACAGCAGGAGGAATCGCTGTAGAGGGATAACCCTCTACGACAATCGTAGGAGCTTGGCGGCGGGGCTTCTTCGCCAACGATTTCCTACGAGAGCTACCTGCCCGCTTTCTTTTGAAGTGGACTTCAGAATCCTCTTCCTCCACTTCTTCTACACAACGAGGGGAGCCGTCCCCATCACACCAGAGCCAGTTGCAGGAGTCTCAGCCCCCGCTCCCACCTCGAAGCGAGGACTCTCGGCATCTGAGGCCTCACTGTCTTCCATAGCAACAAACTCCTCTATACCTGGGGTGCGAACCCTTTTGCCTTCCCTTTTCTCAGAAGCCTTCCGTCTCAGCCGCTGAGAAATTAACTTCACACCAGAACTGTTCACCTTGAATTCGAGAGGTGTGGAGTTGGAAGTGGCATACCACTGACAGAAGCACAGGGTCATTAGGAGATTGGGATTCTTCAACGGCGTACGCAGCCGCGCTCCAGTACCGCCTGCAGTAAAGAATCGCCAGGCACGGGCCCCATCAATAAGGCTCCCCATGAAAGCCAGATTGAGATTCGGGTTGCCCACGTACAGTTGGTCATATCCAAACTGTCGAGCAAACCGACTTGGGACATAAGGCTCCAAGTAGCAGCTATCCCCGCTCCGGTGTAATAGATGTGAAGGCCGGATACTGACTAGCCACTCAAAAACTCCCCGGCTCAGGGACGAATGCCCCTCCCCCACATATTTGAACTCTTCCCCATATCCTGCACCCCGAACACGGGGAAAACAGCGGAAGAGACTATAGACGTCACAGCGACGTACTAATTTACGGGCCTCAGCCACGTAAGTCTTCTGCCATGAGCATCCTTCGAATCGGCGGAGGAGCGCCATTCGAACATCTTGCGGGGGATCCTCTCCAGCTTCAATTAAAGAAGGACAATGTAAGGCGAACCACGCCATCAGATAAGTATAGGGCATACCTATCCTAGGATTGGGTCCGTCACAAGGCAAAATGGCTCCCTTTCCACGCTTCGTTGCTGTTGGCCTGCAAAAAAGCCTCCGTCAATGCACGAAGGCCTCTCTGGATACAGCACACCATGGCCGAGAGAAGTCCCAGAGGACGACCATGAACCAAACGAACAGCGGGCAGCAAAACATTCGGATGAATGACGTCACCCGAAGAAGACGGCACCACGCACCTCTTCAGCCAAACTGTTAAGAAACCAGCCAGAAGTGCCTTCCGGGACATCGGCCTGCGCGCCTGATGATGGAAACTTCGAAGGACATCACCCTGCCCTAAGGGACCATCGTCTTCCTTCACAACTAGATCCCCTTGGTAGTGCTTTTGCATCCGGTCAAAGACGTCTTCATCAGCAACTCCACTGTGAGCCGCTTCAGGAGTATTCTCCATATCCGGGAATAAATAATTTCCCCAGCTCTTCAAGCTACAGGAGGTTCCCTTACTGCCCCCATGCATACTAGAGCAGATGTACAAGTGGCACATCAACTCCCGGTAGGTCTCGAACAAGGCAGGCTCCTGCTTCTCCAGAAGAGCCAACTCTTCCTTACATGGGAAGTATTCTTCATAGGGAAGAGACCCGAAAGGCAAAGCAGAGATTTCTCACATCTCGTGCAAGGCCATACCCAACTCGCCGACAGGGGTAAAGAAAGTCCCTGAAGCTGGGCAATATAATTCAAAGATGGCGTAAAAGCACGCCACATTCATCTCAATGCCGTAGCAGGTCACCCTGACGGCCTCATAGAGGTTCAGCCTCTCCAAATCCTCCTCGAAATGAGCAAGGATGTAGGTAGTCAAATCCGCCCACCACGTCTTCGGAGGGTGAATCCAGCCTGGAGCCCTGAAATCAGTGGCCGGGTAGTTCCCATTAACCTTGAAGAATTGGTTGCTAAAGGTCAACGCCACCGCAGGATTTTCTCCCACTGGGATGTCTCGCGACACATTCCCAGGATGTAGACCCATTATGCAATGAGGAGGCCCCGCTCTTGCATAACCAGGAGACTGAAGCATCAATCTCCCTATGTGGACGGAGTAGGTATTTCGGCTCACATCCCATGCCATTTTCCGAGCCTGTGTCACACACTGGAAGGAGGACAGAGAAAAATGTCGCTTGTTGGATGGAAGGTAAAACTTCTCATTGTCCAACTGGAAGATCCATTGCCCTTCTCCTGCATGTAGTTGGTGATCAGGATCTGGCGCGGCGTCCCCAAACATGAAGTCAGGCTTCCTATAAGTCTGACAATCAATGTCTTCAAGAGGAGCTGTGGTCAGGATACTCCTCGTGGTGTATTGATCACCACTATGAATGAGCGTGTCCCGAACGATGGAGCTTCGCTTGCTAAACAGAGAAGCTTGCCCTTGAAATTGCAAGCTGACGTTGCCATCAACTCCACTGGTCATCCCAAACAGATTGTTCAAGGGACCGGGAATGTAGTGCACTGCAAGAACAAAACGAACTATGATTAGTTTACCAGCCAAGCGGACATGAAGACATAAATTTCACTAAGGCATAGTCTCGCCCAGTGAGCAAAGCCGGCAAGGCGATAGCTTCAACAAAGCTTAATCTCATGGATAAGGCTGCATTTTGCAGAAAATGCCCAAGTAATAACTTCGCTTAAGCAGAAAGTGGTATAGCCCTAAGGGCTGACGCCATCAAAAGGGCAACATGGACAAAAATTATCATTATTCCTTTGCAGCCATGATTGTGGGGACAGACCCATATCCTGTTGTTCAACAGGATGAAGACAGTCTAAGGGATAGCTTCGCCTAGAAGTTTAAAGATGAACTCTTCAGTTCTTGAATTCCTGTTCGAGAAAATAAGGGAAATGCAGGGAAATGGATTCCCTAACAATACCAGATCATAATTTGATCATTTTTGGGATTCATCCAAAGACAGCCAGACATCGGCTTTAAAAGAGAGACGGCAGTCTCTAATCGAAAGGGAAAGATCCCTACCGGCGATCGGTCGCTCGATGACCGGAGGAGGAGAAGGACCCTCCGCTGCAGAAGTTGCCACTTCTTTCCCTGCTCGTCTTTTGGGCGCCATTGAAGAACTATGGAAGTTCTTAAATTCTTGAAGAAGAAAGAGAAAAAAGAAGAGTCAAAAGTTCTCTGAAAGAAGAGATCTGCTCTTTCTCAGCCCGATCGGCCTTTTATAGGCCAATCAGCGCCTGAAACGACGCCTCGTAAACAGTACAGGCTGTCGTTTCAAATTAATTTGAAACGCCACCTAAAGCGCCTTCCCGAGAAGTGCTGATTCAGCCACAAAGGCTTAACCTCGCCAATGAGCCGAAGTGCGGACTTCGCACAAGTTCATCAAGAACTTCGCCAAAAAGGTTGCCTTAGCCCACTAAGGGCATAGTTCGCCGATATGCCAGCATCGTGCGAAGCTTATTCAAAAAGGACCCTGTCCTTAACTCTGCACAAAGTTTAGCCCCGCTATGGCCAAATTCTCAATGAAGGCAGGCAAAAATCAGATGAGCAGAAAATGAACTTTCATTGATTTAAAAGGAAAGGTACATTGATACTACATCAAAGTTGTATCATTTGCTCAAGAGACATACAAGTGGTTTTATCTGCTTCCAAACCACACCAACTGGACACGAAAGGCCTTCCTCCTGCACGAAGGCCGTGACCAGTTGTGCCACAAGGACAGGGCCATAATTTTCCACATAATGGCAGATTTTGCCCCAGGAAGCTGGATCACCTTTGATGAAAATCGACAATGAACTTATCGCCGCCAACACGATAAATCACCTATAATGGGAATTGGCAGTGATGTCAGTGATCTCACAGGTGTGGCGTCCGCTTTCCCGAAGTGGATCATCTCGGATAAGCGGCTACCAGCCTCACCTCAGAACGAATCATCTCGGGTTAAAAGGCTGCCAACAGCCTCTGAGACACACATCAGCTGCCCCAAGTTGTTCCTCCTGCTTAAAAGTAAAGCTTCAACCGGGGAAGCATAAGGCAATTTCATGACTTCTTCCATCAAGTTACCAGACTGGCAAACATGGCTCGCTGCAATGCAAATCGGAGCAAGTTAGCAGTTAAGCACAGAAGAAGCTGTAAAAATACTAAGTCAGATTCTTTGGGGACGAAGTAATCCGATTTCAGTTAAAGCAGAGGATAAGCCTCGCTCGCACAGCAGTGATGGGCTAGCTCTGCAAACGCCAAGTCCTAGCCTCGCCTATATGGCTAAGCCAGACTGATCCTATGGGACACAGTCTTAGCCTCACCTATATGGCAAGACTGGCTCAACCTTGAAGATACCAAGTCCCAAGTTCTGCCTGTGCAGCGGACTTAACATGCAATGATCTTTCTGTGATCAAGTCAGAATGATAGCTTCGTTGGGGAAGCTATGTCAAAATCCTTCTCTGCAGACCAGTCGATTGCAAGATGAAGAGTAAGGGAAACTAATCCCTGAAGCAGCTGCTAAAGCTAATTAAGGGAGATGAATTCTCTAAAATCGGTGAAGTCGTTGAATGATCAAGACTTACTGGTCCTTGGCCGGGTAATAACCAGAGTGGGCATCCTTACTAATTAAGAGATCTGAGTATCTCTCTCAACCAAGAGAAGAGAAGAAGAGCAGACCACTTCTCTTCAGAGGACCTCAAGTGTCCTATTTATAGGCCTCATGGCCTGAGCGCTGCCGCCTCAAGCGTGGAAGTACGAGCGCATTTAAGGCATTTATTGCGCCTTGAGAAAAGGGACGGTTTCCCTTGGAACCGTGCAAAGGAAGAAACGTCTTCCTCATAAAGGCACTCATGGCGCCTTGAAGAAAGGGAATATCCTCCCTTGGAAATGCGCGAGGAAAGAATATCTCCCTCGATCGGTGCGAGAGAAGAAGTAATCCTTCTCGTAACCGGCCCACGGCAGTTGGCCTCAGAAAAGCAACAGATGTTCCAGAGCGAACCTACCTAGCCGCGAAACTACCAAGACGCGAGTCTACATGATTCCTCGGCGAATCTACATCCCAAAGCAGGATCCAAAGCGAAGCTGAACTCAACCATCATGGCGACGTTCATACTCCACACACCACCGATCAAAGCAATTCAAAGTATTTCGAAGTCTGAGCTATTGCAGACTTTCGAAAACTTTGAAAGGGGTCTTGTTGACACTTAAAAAGACAAGACTCTTATTGGTCCGAACAATGTCTAAACTTGTTGACATTTACAAAAGACAAGTGACAGACGAGCTGAAGACCAGTTTTCACCCATCTCCGAGGGACAAGGAAGCAACTTGGACTCCACTGATCCAGCAAGCAGACAGTGAACCCGGATTGTTTCTGAATAGACCTCAGCAGGTCTAAAATGCTAGCACTTAGCATTACATGAGCCCAAAGGGGTAGCCTCGCCTGAGAGGCTAATATCACTCGACTTCGCCTCGAAGCCATCCAAAGCCTCGCCAGGAAGCTAACTCGCAACTTCGCCACAGAGGACTTCCAGCTCCGCCAAAGGGTTTCTTTCGGACTTCGCCAGAAGCAGCCTCTAGCTCCGCTACGAGCTCAATGCGGGCAGCTCCGCCATTGGTCTGCTATGGTCAACCTTTGACCAATCAAATCTCCAGATGAGATCAGATCTAATCAGATCAAATCCAATCAAGATCAAATCAGAGATCTAATTTGGCAGTTGATTGCCACAATCTCTTGACTCTCCTAAAACGAGTAAGAAGATCAGGGGAAATCCTCCAACGATATGGAAAGGATCAAGAAGATCAACCGACCTGCCAATCCTAGCTTCGCAGAAGCTGATCTTAGTCTCGCAGCAAAGCTACTTTCCGGATTCAAACAGATTCGATTCAATCTGTTTCTATATTTTCAAGGGACGATTATACCCTTGCTCTCCCTATAAATAGACCATCAGGGGTACAAGGGAGAGGGCCGGATTTTCTGAGAAGACTCCACAAGCAAAGACTTCTTCAAAAAGCACCGTGTGCTCTCGAATTCAGAGATCTTTTAGAGAATTGGTTTCTCTATCCAGGGTGTTGATACCCTAACGTCGTCCTTCCTCTCAAGGAATCTCCGGAACCAGGCGAGAAGGAATTCCTAATTGAAGGCGATTTTGAGAAGCAGCAAGAGGGTTCTACCAACTTCTATTCTCTGATTGCCCAACCAGGCGAGAAGGGAATCTCATCGCTCGCATCGTCAAAGGGACAAAGTGGTCGCGCGCTGACCAGACTCCTATCGGCACACTTCTCCAGAATCTCTGAGGAGATCTGCTTGTAATCTTTTTAAGAATACTTGTAATTTAGCTCCTCAAACTCTTTTTATTGTAAGTTTTTCCTTTGCAAATATAATAGAAAAACACTACTGCCGTTGAGGAAGAAGGCTGTTCATATCTGTAGGGTATTGCTGTAGGCTGTCTAAAAAATAGACAAGCCTTTAAAAGCAGAGATCCAAGCTCAAGACGCGTTGGCTCGACACCCGCGTCTCAGCATCAGGACGCGTGGACTCGACACCCGCGTCTCAGCATCAGGACGCGTTGGCTCGACACCCGCGTCTCAGCATCAGGACGCGTTGGCTCGACACCCGCGTCTCAGCATCAGGACGCGCTGGCTCAATGCCCGCGTCTCAGGATCAAGGCGCGTTGACTCGACACCCGCGTCTCAGCATCAGGACGCGTTGGCTCGACACCCGCGTCTCAGTTGCAACTACCCGAAATAAGGGGCCAGTCACCGCACATGTAGCGGGAAGTGGCCCCTCATTGTGGAGCGTTTTCAGGGGGCACGTTCATCCCCAGGGACCTCTATAAATAGCCCTGTTGGCATCAACAGAGACAGACACACAGGGAGAGACGTACCTACATACAGGCATACGCATCCAACACGCGTAGAGAGAGACACGCACGATCACCGGACGAAGGCATCGTCAACAGAGAAGGAGAGAAGACTCTTCAGCAAGCTTACTGCATACTAGCTGCTCTTTGCCTAGCTCCTCTTCTAGAGTTTTGGTAGACAGAGCCGAGTTACTCTCTCTACCGACTGAAGAGAAGATCCCCGACGGTCCAAACAGTCATCCGGTCAACAGAGAACAAGATTCACTCTCCACCGCCACACGAAGAACCCAGCATTAAACAAAGGGGGATTCAAGATTCAACATCCTCCCTCCCTTGTAACCGGAAAGAAAGAAAGTCTGGTTGTAATTGTTTCAACTGATTCAAGAAAATATTTTACACCCCGATCCTTCTCACCTAAAATCTCCTTCCGGGCACCTCCAAGAGATGGCGACTCCGCTGGGGAATCTGTTTGTCACTGATGAACAAGCTGTGGCGCAGGATGATGTTCTCCGTAAGGGGAAGATGGTCGAAACGCTCGTTGTCGAGTTCGACCAGGCGAAGTATGAAGAGTTCCTCTCTTCTGGCTCCAAGAGCCCAAAGACCCGCGTCTGCCGCAGGGTCTCAACTGAAAAGCTACCCAAAGCCCAATCTGAGGCTCTGCCGGGTGCCGATGCCCACTGTGCCAAGACAAGTTCACGCGCCAACGCCTCCCAGAAGGCCCGCGTGACCTCAGGCACTGCTGTTGCGATCAACCGCGTCGCACAGAACACACGCGCCAACGCCTCCCAGAAGGCCCGCGTGGTCCCAGGCACCACTGCTGCTGCGATCAACTGCGTCGCGCAGAATACCTGCGTCAACGTCTCTCAGGAGACCCGCGTGGTGAACACTCTTGGTTCTGTAAACCAGGAGGTTGTTGGTTTCTCCCCTCCTCCACGACGCAACCGGAATGCTGAGCGTCGACAGAGGAGACGCGCGCGTCAACTCCAAGTCGGAACCGTTGGTTGTCTGACTGGGGGTGGACGCGGCGTACAATCTGATGCCTTGCCCGCACCTCGTCCAGTGCGTGAGATCCGCGTTTGGCGACCCAAAAGCGAGACTCCTCAAGTTGAGTCCTCTGAGGACCAACTCATCAAACGCCAGGGTGAAACCTCCGCGTCTTTTCAAACGCAGGAAGTACGCACTCGTAGGCGTGGGGCCCAGCAGCCCGCTCTCTCTCAAGCAACTCTGCCCAAACGCATCAGGCAGCAACGCGAGACTCGCGTGCGCGTCATACAGCCGCGTCATGAGAGCCGCGTCCCTGAAGTCTGCGTCCAGGCTGAACAGCACATGACTGTCTCCCGTCTTCGACGTTGCGAGACCAGTCTCTTTAATCCCCCTCTCACGGATTTGAGAGATTATTTGATAAGGAAAAGAAGTGCCAATCAAGCCACTTCGTCATGCTGCTGTCAACAGCTCATCCATATGCTCTCTGGATGCCATTATGGATCAGGCATGCACCAGCAGTCCTTAATCAGACAGCTGACCCTGATTCTCCCGTCAGCCAAAAGAAGACGCTCCCACAGAAGGAGAACCTTTTCAGATGTTGAATACCCGGAGCTTACTGCAAACATGACTAGCAGAAGCAAGGGAAAACAACCAATGGTCAACTCAGAGGAATCTGACTCTGAGCCGGAAGGGGTGTATCAACACACTCGCACCCGGACGGGGGCCATTCCCCAATTGACTATAATGCCTTAGCCCGCGGCATTAGAATGGGTGATTCTCACTCCGCTGTAGTGGAGTCGCAGGCTTCAAACTCTTCCGTCGAGAAGGAGGCTTCCGCCTACATGGCAGACACTCCTGAGGAGACGGCCAGACGTTTAGAACAGACGCAGAAGCGCCAGATGGATATAATCGCCTCTCAACAGAGATCCATTGACTCCCTCAAGCATATGCTTGAGAAATTGCTTGAAGAAAGAGCGAGATCTCCTCCTAGACGGCCGAAGGGGAAGGGGAAAGGGAGAAAGGGAGAAAGCCCACCCTCCGAACCTTCCGACGGGACACGACGATCTACCTCGGATGTGTCCAAGCCCTCGTCGCAGGCAAGAAGCGACCCAGACCCGGAAAAGGCTCATGCTAAAAGAATGAGCCTGCTGGAGCAATGATTCAATGCCCTTGCCAGTCGTAAAGATCTCCAAGAGGCTGGAGTAGTCCGGCCCTATCCGGCCGAGTGGGACTTAGTCCCGTACCCTCCTAAGTTTAAGGCTCCAACTCTCCAAGCATTTGACGGGAAGGGGTCACCCAACCAGCACATCTACTACTTCAAATCCCAGACCGGGAATGTAGTAGATAACGACGCTATACTGACGCGACTGTTCATAGGCACCTTGAAGGGGTTGGCCTTTGAATGGTTCATGAAGCTCCCAGAAGGTTCAATCAAGAACTGGAGCGACTTGGAGAAGCTGTTTCTGACACGCTTCTTCGAAGATGACTCGGAAGTGACAATGCCCACCCTTTTAGCAACCAAACAGCGAAAGGGAGAGTCCGTCAAGTCTTTCGTAGAAAGATTTCGGAACGTGGCACTCCGATGTCCAAGCGGCATGACCCAGGCCACCCTGGTGGAAACATGTCGTCATAATCTCCAAACCTCACTCCTTGCTCAAATAGGAGTTACTGAAAGCCGCACCTGGAAATAATTAGTCCAACAAGGTGAACAGGCTGAGGAGATTATTGCCCGCGTCAGGGCAGAAGAAGGCAGGCCCAGGCCAGAGAGGTCAACAAGGCGTGCGCAGGACACATCCCTCCAAACAAAGCGGAAGGATAACTTGGCGACGGAGACCAAATCCCCCGCCAAACCTCAAACAGGCAGGGCAAGTGGCTCTTCAAGCCAGCCACGCCCCAACAAGCAGTATTCCTTCAAGGAGGAACATGTCGATTCGCTCTTCAAGCTACTCAACAAGAGCAATCGGCTGAAACTCCCTGAAGTTAGACGCCCAGAGGAAGTCGGCAAGACCGACAATCCCAACTACTGTATGTACCACAGAATGTTGGGACATCCTACCAAAAGCTGCTACGTCTTCAAGGACATCCTTCAGGCTCTGATTGACGCGGAGGTGTTAAAGCTCCGACCAGAGCAGAAGAAGGTCACGGCCAACGTAACGTCAGTTCTCCAGTTCGGGAGACAACCTCCTACACCTGCAGGGGTAACTCCTATTCCAAGGGGAGAATTAAGAGTGGTCAACACAGACCCTCACCAGCAACAGGAGAAGGGCTTGGTAGCCGTCCCTACACCTCAGGGGGAAACCATGTGGGTCCACCCTGACCTCGTCGATGAACAACAATGGACTACTGTGACCAACAGAAAGTCCAAAGGCAAGGCAAAAGCTTCATCGTGCCATGTGATCTGCGCTTCCTCTCGAGAAGCGGATACTGATGTTCCCTCGTTGACTGACTCAGAAGAGAAAATAATAGTCCTGGCCGCAGAGCCCAGCCAACCGATGGCGGGGACCCGTTCAGGACAGGCATACTTGAAGCAGTACGGTGAGACGGTAGCGGCTTCTCCGCAACCAGCCGTAGAACCAGCCAAGCCCTCCACAAAACCACCTGTGGTGAAACAGAAAGAAACCCGGTTTTCTCTGGTTCTTTCAAAAGGTGCAGCAGAAGGATCCTCGACACCTTACCGCTTCGATGTCTTGGCTCAACTAGCCAACATCCCGGCACGCATCACCTTGTATGAACTCCTGAGGCTATCAAAGTCAACCAGAGAGGCTCTACAAGAAGCTTTGGCAAATGCTGAGGTCTTCATGACCCGCGTGCCAAGGGAGGAAGATGTAGAGGATTGCCTCCACGCCTCCCCAAATGCTCCCTGCATCACCTTCACAACAGATGACATGCAGGTTAAAGGGAAGCATGACCGACCCCTATACTTCACAGGATATATCGGGTCATCCGAGGTAAATCGCATCCAGGTAGACCCAGGGTCCGCGCTGAGTATCATACCTCGCCGAGTCATGCAATTTCTGGGCATTCCTACCCATCGTCTGAGCCCTACCCAGACAACTATTTACGGGTTTAATGCCAATAGCTCCCGTCCGATGGGGAAGATCAAGCTCAAATGCCAGATCGGGAGCCTCAAGTCGGAAGTGACATGCTACGTCATTGACGCTGACACTTCCTACAACCTGTTGCTGGGACGACCATGGATTCACCGTAATTCCATCGTTCCCTCCACTCTCCACCAAGTCATGAAATACATTGACGAGAGTGGACAAGTTCAAACGTTGATTGCCGAAAGGCATCCGTTTAAAGGGGTTGAAAACTATTTCACGGACTCCCTCCTATATCAGGATCCTGAGGAGACTAATGAAACCCCGCAACCAGAGGAGCTAGACTCTGGTAATGAGGCTGACATTGAGCCTGAGAAAGAAGAGTGCCTGTGGAAGTTGGAACCCCTTGTAAAGAGCACTAATAAGCTCGATATTGACAACACCACCGACGATGCGGGTGGTTGGTACATTAATGAAGATTTAGATTTTGCGTATTTTCCTGTGTATGTTTCCGATTCAATACCGTCGGATACTACTACCGACGTGGACGATGACCTCTGGTCGGCAATGGATGCTTTGACATCTTTGCATGTACCGGTGAAATCATCTTTCGGGACATACCAAGATAATGGTAATGCGCAAGAATCTATATTTATGGTTTCAGCCAGACGAAAAGGCCAAAGACCAATACTTTTTGGGCGAATCTCGTCTGAACCGATGCCTCACGAAGAATCGGAAGGCGAGGATGAATCCCCTCAGTTCAATCATTATGAACCGAAAGCGCTCAGAATGATGAAACGCATGGGATATGACCTAACCAACAGGCCCGGATTAAACTTCGGTAAAGGAAGGAGAACGCTGCTCCGGTCCTTTGTGCCGAAAGGGAAAGCACCTGATTATTATCATCAGACGCGCCGGGGGTTGGGCTATGTATCAACTCCAGTCCAATCAGCCTCTGATTCTCGAGAGTCGTCAGGTCACGATTGCTCTTCAGACACGTCATCGTGGGAGTCAGATGTCAGTGTCGGCAACATCTTCAAAGGGCTTTCAGTAAACGTGGTTTCAACAGGCCATCTGGAAGATGAAGATGAAGAAATGATCCAACCTGATACAGATCCTTGGATCAAACATTTGAATGCTCTTTGGGATATCCGCTTTGAACAGTGTGAGCCACCCACAGAAGATAAGGTTGTTCAAATCAACCTAGGAGATGAGGCCAACCCCAAGCCCATTTTCATAAGTGACGGCTTGTCACCTTCGGAAAAGGAGGATCTAATATCTCTTGTACAAGAGTATATAGACGTCTTCGCCTGGAATTATGAGGACATGCCTGGACTTGATCCTCAAGTGTCTATGCATCGCCTCAACATCAATCCGGACATGAAGCCTGTTAAACAACAGCAGCGACGGTTCCGTCCAGAGATAATGGAGGCAATTCAATCAGAAGTCAGAAAGCTTATTGATTCTGGCTTCATCAGGGAGGAACAGCATCCCGACTGGGTAGCCAACATCGTCCCCGTCACCAAGAAGAATGGGAAGATCCGGATCTGCATCGACTTCCGTGATCTAAACGAGGCCTGCCCCAAAGACGAATTCCCATTGCCAATCACAGATGTCATGATTGACAATACTTGTGGATTCGAGCGAATGTCCTTTATGGACGGGTTCTCAGGATACAATCAAATCAAGATGTATCCCGATGACGAAAAGCATACCTCCTTTAGGACTCCTCTAGGGGTATATTGCTATACTGTCATGCCTTTTGGACTGAAAAATGCAGGGGCAACATACCAAAGGGCCATGAACGTCATTTTCCATCAGCAGATACGCAAAACGGTGGAATGTTATGTCGATGACATCGCGGTGAAAAGTCGCACTAAAGGTGATCACATAGCAGACCTGAAGGTGGTCTTCGACATCATGCGGGCTCATCAATTGAAGATGAACCCCACCAAGTCCTTCCTGGGGGTAGCCAGTGGCAAATTCTTAGGATTTGTTGTGACTTCCACAGGAATCCATTTGGATCCGGAGAAAATCCGCGCTATCCAAGAGATGCAACCCCCCAGAAGCCTCAAGGAGCTCAGGGGATTACAAGGACGATTGGCGTACATCCGCAGGTTCATATCAAACCTTTCCGGGAGATGCCAACCTTCGCCAAGCTGATGAAAAAGGGTGTTTCATTCATTTGGGACGACGCTTGTCAAAAAGCATTTGAGGAGATCAAACACTACCTCACCCAACCACCAGTTCTTGCAGCTCCGGTGTCCGGAAAGCCTTTCTTGGTATATGTTCGAGCAATGGATCATTCCCTGGGAGCTCTACTAGCTCAGAATGATGAACAAGGACGAGAACAAGCAATCTACTACCTAAGTAGAACAATGATCGGAGCCGAACATCGGTACAACCCGATCGAGAAGGAATGTTTGGCGCTGGTGTTCGCTATTCAGAAAATGCGACACTATCTAGTAGGCCAAACTATAAATGTCATATCAAAAGTCAACCCTCTGAGGTTACTCATAACAAAGCCTTCCTCGTTGAATGGCCGGCTGGCGAAATGGGCCATGTTGCTATCCCAGTATAATATGCACTTTCTGCCGCAGAAAGCCATTAAGGGACAAGCGGTGGCAGACTTCCTAGCTGAACACCCAGATCCAAGGGCAGCCAAAGTCTACGAGGATCTCCCAGACGAAGTGGCCGAAGCCTACCTGACTCAGACATCGTTCGAAAGTCAAGTGTGGCAACTTTTCTTCGACGGTGCATCAAGGACAAGCCCGAAGGGACACATAGTAGCGGGGGTAGGAGTGATACTCGTCTCCCCACAAAATTATGTGATTCCCTGAGCTGTCTCACTAACGGAGCCTTGTTCCAACAATGTCGCGGAATACAATGCTCTATTGATTGGGATGCAGCTCGCCGATGAGATTGGCGTTAAAAATCTCGAGGCGTACGGTGATTCTAAACTCATCGTCAGCCAAGTTAGCGGAGAGTATGAGGTCAGACATGAAGATCTAGTACCCTATTACAATGCGACAATCCACATGGCCGAGAGGTTTTCAAACTTCTACATCGACCATGTACCACGCAGGCAAAATGCGCATGCAGATGCACTTGCATCCCTTGCTGCCTCCTTAGCCCTTCCAGCTGGAGCAATGGAGAAAGTATTCGTCTATAGCCACGACCTGTACTGTCCAAAAATTTCACTCGGAGACTGCCCAGGGTCAACGGGAGATCATCACGACAAGGAAACACTTGAAGTGTCAACCGGTCTAGAGCCTAGAGACTGGCGATTCCCCTACATTGATTTTGTCTTATACGGCATCTTGCCTGAAGACGCCAGGGAGGCGGCTGCCATCCGAAGGAAAGCCCCAAATTCTACTATAATGCGATTTCGCGAACATTGTATCGTCGATCGCATGACGGGATCCTGCTCCGATGCCTCTCATCAAAAGAAGCCCAAGGAGTATTGAAAGAAGCCCACGATGGTACTTGTGGAGCTCATCAACCTGGCCCAAATTGGCACATCGACTCCAAAGGTTGGGTTACTATTGGCCAAAAATGATCGCCGATGCTGTCGCTTATGCTAAGAGATGTCACGCCTGTCAAATACACGGCGATTTCATCCATCAAGCACCAGGGTACCTCCACTCTACGACCTCTACCTGGCCGTTTGAAATGTGGGGGATGGACGTGGTTGGCCCTATCAGCCCACCATCATCGAAAGGACATCGGTTCATTCTAGCGATAACCGATTACTTCTCAAAGTGGGCCGAAGCTATCCCTTTGAAAGAGGTAAAATCTTCTAACGTGGTCAAGTTCGTGAAACATCACGTTATTTACCTCTTCGGTGTGCCTCGGCGTATCATCCATGACAATGGACCCCAGTTCATCAGCCAGGCTTTCCAGAGATTCTGCGCGAAGTTCAGAATCCAGAGTGTGTCCTCAACGGTATACTATCCTGCTGCTAACGGTCTTGCAGAAGCCTTCAACAAGACTATTGGCAAGCTTCTCAAGAAATTTGTCTCGAAAAGTCAACGGGACTGGGACGACAAGCTGGGTGAATGCTTATGTGTAATACCCCGTTCCCGGAATACGTACTTAGTTGCGTATTCAGATTTTCCGATCGTATTTTTTCGATTTGTTTCCTGTATTTGTTTGCTTTATGAATTCCTTATATGATTGTTTTGTCTTGGATTTGGATTCGTGGACTCGGAGTCAGTCCCAGTCCGAACCAGGAACCCGATTATAGTATATTATTCGATTTGGTCTTTCCGGTGACTAGATTTGACCGATTTCAGTTTCAAATATTATTTTCCAATATATTAGATTTTCTGTGATTTTCTGGATTTTTCTGGAATTAAAAGGAATTTCTTCAAAACCGGTGTCGACCAGTGCCGCTGATCGATTCCCGAATTTTTATCTTACAAATTGTTTAGAATTTCTAGAGGGTTCTTTAGACATTTCTTCTTAGAATTATGTTTAATACTTAAATACTTTTTCTAAAGATTTTACGAATTTATGGATATTCCACCGGAGTCGGTAGATAACCGATTCCAGTATTTTTATTTCACAAACAGTTAGGAATTTCATGATGGTCCTTTAGATATTATCTCTCAGAATCATATTTTCTACCTACATTCATTTTCTGAGGATTTTATGATTTTATGAAAATTCCTTCGGAGTCGGTAGGTAACTGATTCCGGGATTTTTAGTTTTAAAACTATAAAGTATTTCTTAAAAAGGATTTCACTATTATTCTTAATATAATATTATGGATTTTTGATATTTATTTTGGGTCGTTCCGAGATACTTGAATTTCGGACGATTCCGGTATTTTTCCCGAAAGATTTCCGCGTCTGCAACTGAATCCCGGGAATCCGCCACTTTCATTATTTTCATTTTCCTTTCCAAGAGAAATATCTTCTCTTTTCCAATTCCTTTCCTTTTCCTAATTTCTTTATTTCCTTTAGCTTCCTCCACAAGCCACAAGAATTCCAATTTCCCAATTTTCCCAAAATTCCATTTTCCTCCAAAATTCCACCAACTTCCACACACTTCCATTTCCTCCACCTCATCAACAAATATCTCCACCTCACCATCTCCCATCTTTTTTTATTTATTTATTCTTTTTCCTTTTTCTTTTCTTTTTCCTTTTTCTTTTTCCCTCTTCTCTCTTTCCTCTCCTGCTGGCGCCCACGAGACCGCCAGCCCTCTCTCTCTCTCTGTTGGCCTCGCCGGCGGCCAGGACCGCCGCCGGCGGCCACTGGCCGGAGAAGGGGGCCAGTTTCCCCCTCTCCCTTTTCTCTCTCTCAGATCTCCCTCTCTCCCCCTCTCTTTCCTCCCTCTCTCTCCCTCACTGTTGGGGTGGCCGCCGGCCACCCCTGGCCTGCGCCGGCCGCCGATGGGCCGGAGGGCCCTCGGCGTTTCCCCTCTGGCCGCACTGCCGCGGCCAGAGCCCGGCCAGGGCCTGTGGCCCTGGCCGTGGCCTGTTGGGGAGGGGGCTGCTGCCCCCTCCCTGTCCTTCCCTGGGGTGGCCACCGGCCACCCCAGCCTGGCGCCCCGCCGGCGCTCCGCCGGCGGCCGGCAACCCTGCCCGGCCAGGGGGCTTCCCGCCCCCTGTGCCAGAGAGAAGAGGGGGGCTGCTGCCCCCTGTTCCTCCTGCTCTCTCTCCCTCTCTCTCTCTCTCTCTCTTTTCTCTCTCTTTCCTTCTCTCTCTCTCTTCCTCTCTCTTCCTCTCTTTTCTCTCTCTACAATTCCTCTCCCTCTCTCTCCTCAGTTTCTCTCTCTAACTCCTCCCTAGACCCTCTCTAAAACCTCCACTTTCTCTCTCTAGGGTTTCTCCCTCTAAAAATCACTCTTTCTCTCTCTAGGTTATCCCTTTCTAAAAATCACTCTTTCTCACTCTAGATTTTCTCTCTCTAGAAATCTCCCTCTAGATTCTCTCTCTAGAAATCCCACTTTCTCCCTCTAGACTTTCTCTCTCTAGAATTTCTCTCCCTAAACCACTCTTTCTCTCTCCTCTTCACTCTACATATTTATATCAGGTTTTGTGGCGCATCCCAAGCTTCCGTGGAGTTCGGATATTTCGGTATATTGGTGACTCAGGCGAGTGTTCTCACTCGCTACCCTCTTGCTTCTCATTCCATTGATTATGATAGTATACTCGCTCTAGTCTTTATGTATTGTATTTCATGCTTTATATCTTTTATTGCTTTAAGCTATGCGTGGCCGACCCTTCGTGGTCGTTGGACTTGTTGGACTTTGGGTCATTACTTTTATGTTACCACTTGCCATACCATTACTTCAGACTAGTTAGTTGCATGCTTCCTTTTAACACATGTATATCACCTGACCATCTAGTGTGTTATCACCTGACCACCTGACCTACTACTATTTGGCTAGACCCTCTGGTTATGACCTGACTTACCCAGACTATTATCAATCTCTTGATATAACTTGCCACCTGATTATTATCCATCTCTTGTTATGTTTGGTTGTTTACTAAATATCACCACTCTGTCATGCTATCACTTGACACCCAGCATGATGATTTGACTTGTGATTATCATCTTTACGGGGACCTTGACTTATGATTCTGTGTCATGATCAGTGACCTGTTTTCCTGCTTTACATGCAGTGACCTGACTATATAGTACTTATGTACTCCTTATTCCTGATCATGTCTATTTCCTGTTTTTCCCGTAAAGTGATAATTAAACTAATGAATCCTAAAAATGGACCAACTTGTATTGGGTTGGGGGAAACATGCGGATATCGATATGTGTTCGTGTTTACAGTGGCATTAGGTTGTGCACTATATATCCGGTCTGACCTGTGGTACTCCAGGGGACCGAGGGGAGAGCTGGCTCCCTTATTCCTGATTGATAGGGCATACATAAGTCCCTCCTGATAGGCCTTGCGGCTGGTTCCGTCACCATGCAACGGAACACCCTGTGACCGTGGTCCCGGGCATGCACGGGACCCACTGTAAACATAGTTCGTTGATACCCCCGCTGTTTCCAATAACAACCTCGACTTGCTTATATATGGATGTATGTGAGTTGGCCGTACACCGAGCCACATACCTAGATATATGGGTAAGACGAGTAATAATAAAGTGTCATAATAACCGGCTCTTTAAGTTGTAAGTAGAAGTATGTGGAATGGGACGCATACCAAAGCCTACATCTTAAATAGCTATGAATTTGTGCTGTGCCTTACCGTATTTGCTTTTCCCGGACTTTATATCGGATTTCATGTTTTATGAGTATTATGTGTAGCTCGAGTTTTATGATGCTTATGTTATACCTGTTCTTATATATATACTTCATTTGTGTTCTAACCCTTCTGTCTTCTGAGTTTGATACTTGTGTTCCTCCTGGCTCGCCACCCGGCTTTGTATCCTACTCGCCTGGGGAGTTTCACTGACTCCCCTGGATTCTCACGTCCAGGTTATGGAGCTAGGAGCGGGTGGATTCTCCCAGTTGCTGTTCAGAGTAGCGTAGCGGTAGCGTGGAGCTTCAGCCGAACTTTCAGAGCCACATCCTTCCAGGCCCCCTGTATGCCTCTCGAGTTTCCTCTTAGCAACTCGTGAGTGCTCTTTTATACTCTTCACTTGTACAGTTCCTTGCATACTTGTATGTGAGCTCCCTTTTATACAGTTCATATATTGTATATCTTTTGTATTCCCGCATTTGCGCATACTAGTGATATGATATTCATGTAATATTGTGATCACTTCTGATGATAACTGTGTAATTGTACTATATGTGTTGGAATGTATAATGCACCATTTGCTTCCGTACTCTGATTCTTGTCTGTACTGATGCTTAGCGTATATACGGGAAGGTACTTCGGACTCACGTATATACGTTGCAGTGACGTCCCCGTATCCGTGGAATCGGGGCGTTACATTATGGGCCTACCGCACAACGGTGCGAACCCCAACTAAAGCCACGCCATTTTCCTTGGTATACGGATGCGAAGCCATCCTTCCACTGGAAATCCAAATTTCATCTCTACGCGTCGCCTTGACAGCGGAGATGACAACTGAGGAGAAGCATCAGCAGCGACTCCAGGAGTTGGAAGCCTTAGACGACAAGCGTTTGCAGGCCCAACAGCAAATCGAGCTCTATCAAGCTCGAATCACCAGAGCCTTCAACAAGAAAGTCAAAGCGCGAACTTTCAAGAAAGGCGACCTTGTCTTAGCCGTCCGAAGACCCATGGTCATGACGCACAAGACAAAAGGAAAATTTCAACCCAAATGGGAAGGACCATTTGTAGTAGAGTCAGTCTACTCAAATGGGTCATATCGCCTCATAACTTCAAATGGCGATACACTCATGATGCCGATCAATGGCAAATTCTTGAAGAAGTACTATCCTTAATAGTACTCTTCCTCCGATCAAGTTAAAAGTACACCTCTGATCAAACATCCGACGCCCTCGACGGCTAAGGATAGAGGAAAATGTCGGCCTTTAAGCCCGACATAAATCCTCGACAACTCATCATGCTGAGGGGATAGCATGACTAGCCCAGCTCAAACGGTAGTTGGTAAAGGCATGTCAAACCCGTTGACAGCTGAGGATTTGCTAAAAATCCTAAGGGACACGTTCCCATTTGATCCGGCGCCTCCGACGGCTAAGGATAGAGGAAAATGTTGGCTTTTAAGCCCAACATAAGTCCTCGACAACTCATCATGCTGAGGGGAATAGCATGGCTAGCCCAGCTCAAACGGTAGTTGGTAAAGGCACCTCAAACCCGTTGATAGCTGAGGGTTTGCTAAAAATCCTAAGTGGACTTGATTCCACTCTTTCCTCCAAAATCCCTTACCAATTCTCATCCACAGAATGGTAAGACCACAAAAAAAAAAACAATCGTTGCCAAGTTAACACCATACCTCTGGTAATGAGATACCCCTTGTAGAGTACAAATCTTGCTTGTCAACTCTACATTTTGCCAAGTTAACACTACACCTCTGGCACTTCAAATTCCACTTGTCAATTCTCGTTCATAGAATGACAGGTCCTCAAATTATCTTCGGCATCAAGCAATTCTTGTCAAGTTAATATTACACCTCTGACAAAACCGCTGTTTAAGTTAACATTATACCTCTAAGCAGCACTTCAAGTTTCTGCCAGGTTTAATATTACACCTCTGACAGTCACTTTTCTTCAGTCTTCCATATCGAAGCTGAAATGCATGATGCCAAGTTAACAATACACCTCTAGCATCTGAGTCATCGCTAAGTTCAACAGTACACCTATGGCCATGACCTTTCCTCGACTTCCTTGTTCAAGCCGAGATGAATGATGCCAAGTTAACACTACACCTCTAGCATCCGAGTCATCGCTAAGTTCAACAATACACCTATGGCCATGACCGTTCCTCGACTTCCTCGTCTAAGTCGAGATGACCAATGCTAAGTTCAACATCACACCTCTAGCATTACCTCACTGTTACGTTAAACATTACACCTATGACAGTGACATTCTGAGTTAAGTTAATATCACACCTCTGACTCACATCCTTGTCGAGTTAACACCACACTTCTGACAAGACTATCTCCAACCCGTTAAGTTAATATCACACCTCTAACGGTAAAAGCTTCACTAGATTCCTCGCGGGTCTAGTTTCACTTGTTATTCTCTTCAACAGAATAACAGGTCCACCTAAAGACATTGTTAGGTTAACATTACACCGCTGACAATGTTTTATCAAATTTCCCAGCTGACCTTGAATCAAGTCAATCCCAGACACTTGACAAAAGTTCACCTTCTCTGGGAGTACGCATTCCCCCTGTCACTTTCTTTTATAAAGTGGCGGGTCCACCAAAATCATTCTTTTGCTTCTAAAACAAAACATTCAAGACAACAGAAAGAGGCAAAAAGAAAAGTGTCACTTTTATTGATATTCAAGCATATGAAAGTGATACAAAACGCTCTCTTATACAATAAGATTGAGTGTTACAATTAAGGAGTCCAAAGAAGTCCCTCTCTCTCTTAGAGGCCGTACTCACTCCTTGAAGCCGCATCTGATTCCAAATACATGATGTCCGGGAAAGTGCCCAACTGTGACGACAATTGGAGTCGGTTGCACCATGGCAACAACGCCAAACTCTGAAAGCGCCCTAGCTGACTAAGCTAAGAGCAATGGTGTTCTTGAGGTCCGGTGGCAGCAGAAAGTCCTGCAACCCTTCATTCATCACCATCCCTTTCCCCAGCAGGCCATCTAACGGAATGTCCTCGATGTCACTTCTGGAGTGGGAGAGGAAGAGGATCTTATCCGCCACCACACCGCCGGACCCTCATCGCCGTCATGCATACCCTGACCATCTCTTGCCATCAGGCATGTTTGGTACAGGAGATCTGAAGAGACCTTGGCGAGGGTTGGGTCCTCGTCAGAGACATAATATATTCTCTCATAGGTGACGAGGACCATAATATATTCTCTCATAGATGAACATTGAACAAGCTCGCCGGTTGAAGCATTCTTCCAGGGGACCAGCGAACCTGCAAAGAACAAATAAGAGAATCAGAAAATCTGGAACTTAGTATACTTTAACAAAAGAAAACTAAGTAACAGACGCGGCAGTCTTTAGAGACTTCAGACGCGGGTCAAAACTGTGCCATGCGCAGGATTCAAACGCGGCTTTATCTTGCGTCCGCGCCTAAAAGCACAAGACGCGAAAAAGTGTAAACGCCGAAAATTGCCATCTCTCTGCTGGGTGAACAGGAGTTACAAAATTCAGGTCGGAAACTTTGAATTCATCCAAGGCATTGGCTATAAAACGCGTCAAGACAATGGCTGTAAAACGCAATGAGCAACGCGCGCATCAAGCGCCCGCGTTCAGAGGGGTTCGAATTAATGGCACAAATTCCAGAAAAGGAATGCGCCAAGACTTCTTTCAGACGGTTACGCCAAGGTGCAGGCCTGGATGGGCTATAGATGTCATCAGGGTGACATACCAGCAGGGGCCTCTATCCAGAGCTGGCCTTTTCGCGTCCAAACGCAGGTGCACAAGATAATCCAAGAGGCTTTTCCTCCTGAAGAGACCAGACAGAAGCCTGAGAGCTTTGGGTCATCTTCATCCACAGAGTCACCATCACTCATGGAGACAGATCTCTGTCAGAAACTCTAAAGAAGGCGAGACTTCTCTCGGAGCAAAACAAATGAAAACAGTCTAAGTTGGATTGTTGAAGAGGGAGAGGGTGCACTCTATTTATAGGCAGTCCCTAATAACTGTCATTAATGGTGTATCAATCGGAACCGCCGCGCACGACCGTCAAAGCCCAATCAAGGACTGACGCGTGGAACGCTGCTTTGGAAACCGTCGAGAGCGCCGGTTTTTTCAACCGCCAGCGTCGGTTTTGCATTTAAGGGCATTAACGCCCGAGCCCAATGAGGAGTCGACGCGTGGACAACTGCCTTGGGAAGCAACGGATGACCCGGAACCCCAATCGACAGTGAAGACTTGACGTTCAAAGATCTCCTAAAATCTTTTAAGTCAGATTGCACTAAACGCAGTTGGGAAAGCCGCGTCCCTTGAGCAGGCAAGGCTGCGTCTCTCGTGTCTGCTCGACCCGCGTCTTTCTTAGCAAGACAGATTCGCGTTATTCAGAACCGCGTTTCGCCTGGTGATTGACGCCGCGTCTCATTAAAAGGACTTGGCGAAATATCAGTTCCTATGAAATGATGACCGCGTTCCACCCTGTGATTAACGCTGCGTCTCATTCCTATGGACTGATGACCGCGTCTCACTATGTGGATCAATGCCGCGTCTCGTCGAGTAGACTCAGAGTCAACGCCGCGTTTTATTGAAAGAACTTGGTCTTACCTAAGTTCTGTATTCACAACCAGTGATCAGGAAGTTGGATTCACCCATAGCTAAACAAAGAAGGTGGAGCCAAAAACTTCACAAAAGCTTTTATTATATCAAAAAAATGGTAAAAGTGGATACAAACACTCTTGATAAATAGAGTGTCCTTTTCTTTACAAAAAGAAAAAGAAAAGAAGGCTAAATGTCCTGGTTCGCCAAGGAACGGATTTGTTCCTTGAGGCGGTGAATCTCGTGTTGGCGCGTCCTTTCAGTTTCCATAATAACCCGGTCCCGCAGCTCCTCTTCAGATAAGAAATTTCTTGCGGCCAGCTGCGTTCGCAGAGATTCCACCCTGGAAAAATGTAGAGACAGACTCTCTTCAGCTCGCGCCTTAGCAGCTTGTTGCTCCTCAAGCTCCTCTTTAATGGTAACGAGCTTCTTCTCATTGAACGCAAGCACAGCTTCCGCCTTGGCAATGGTGTCCCGAGCCTTGGCAATGGTGTCACGAGCACTGATGATGACTTGCTCAGTGCTCTGCATGGTAAGCTCGGATTCCCTTGAATCGGCGGTTAGTCTTTGACATTCAGCCTGGGAATATTCGAGGCTGCGGGCCTCTGCAGCAATTTGTGCCTCCGCCTCCTGTCGCTCTTGTTCTTGAGCAGCTAGGAGCCTAGTCAAGGTGGCCTGGGCCTCATCAGAGGAGCCAGCATTTTCCAAAGACTCCAGCTCGTGCAGGTCATCTCCCAGTTGCTTCACCACCCGCAGACATGCCTCGGCAAGTGAGGGGCCTCCCGTTAATTCGATGTTCACGGCCATATTTTCGAGAAGCTTCTGGGCAAATTTGAAGGAGCTGCTCCCACGTAAGATGAGATCAATACATGATCCCATCGAAGCGAAGAATTGTTGCACCATCTGACGTGCCAGTTCCCCTATGTCTTCACCACCTGGGAAGCTTCCCGACCCCTTTTCTGTCACAGGATAGGGGATATAAGGCGGATCTTCTCGCACAAGAGTCGTGCTGGCCGTCGATACGGCAAGAGCAAGATTGGCCAATGGCGCTTCCGGAGGTGCTACCTCTGCAGGAACCTCCACGACCAATGATGGAGTAGTTAGCGCAACCTCCTCAGAAACCTCAATCGAGACCTGAGCTGCGTGGCCTTCTGGAAGGGTACCGACCGTCGGACTCTCTACCTGAGCCCCCTCAGTCCTCTCTGCAAGTTATCGTGATGTTAGCCACAATGGTAGAAAAGCGAAACATTTAAAGCATCAGAGCTGCCTTACCAGGTTGGAGGTCCAGAGACGTCGAATCTTGCGGAGCGGAAGTCTCCTCGGCTTCAGCAGTAACCTCCTCGCCCGGCAGAGTGAGAGCCTCCTCAACCTCAGTGGTTGCTTCCCCTTCCGGCAAAATGGAAGGCTCCCCGATCTCAACAGTTGCCCCCTCTGAAGCCTCGATTCTCTCGGGCTGGGTCAACTCTTTCACCATCTCCTCGATACGCGAGGAGGTTGTAGCGTCGGCATCTCCGGCTGGCCCTGCAGCATAAAAGAAGAATGTTAGAACATCCTCTTCAATATGCAAAGAGAAAATTAGACAGAAGATGGAAAGAATACCTTTAGTAGGGATAATCGCCAGCGATGGTGCAGTCGATGGCTCGCCCCCATATATTTCCTCCTCCGAGTTGTGGAAGAATTTGCTCTGATCAGGAAGAGCGGGTTCATCGCCATAGTCGACCTCGTCTTCAAAGGCGCTTTCCCCCGATAACGAAGAAGACGACAGCTCAACGCGAGGAAGCTTCGCAACAGGAGCCTTGCCTCCGATCACCCCAGTGGTAGGACTAGGGTCAACTGTCCTAGGACTGGAAATGAAGACGCTAGGAGACCCCGGCTGCCGTGCCTCACCTCTCCCTTCATGAGCAGAAGGAAGCTCGGGCTGAGCTGAGAATCCCGGAATCTCAACATCCTCTTCACCCATTATGTCGACCTCAAGCCGCTCATCATCATCACCAGCGGTGAGTTCGTCAACAAGCTCCCCCTCCTCCACGGTCTTGCGGTGTGACCTAGGGGCACGGACTAGGGTGGGGAAATCTTCATCTTCCGACGGTTCCTCAACCCTGACAAGGACGTCTTCAGGATGAGCCTCAACTCCAGTAGAGGTGCCTTCAGATTGAGAAACTTCGGCTGTTAAGTCCCTCCGAACCTTCTTTGGGACAGGCCCAGCAATAGAAGCAGAGTGTCGACGACGCTTGCTCACCGTTTGTTTAGACTTCCTTGCCCGCGGCTCCTCCCTCATTGCTGGTGGCTCAGCCCTTGTCGCTCGCGGCTCTGCCCTTGTCGGTAGCGGCTCCGCCCTCACTGCTTGTGGCTCCCTCCTCGATCGTCTCCTGACCTCCTTATGAGCCTTCAGATACTGGTCGATAAGCTTCGAATGTTTACGGACTCTGACCTGGCCTCGAGATGTGCATTGATGCTCTCAAGGCATGAAGACTCCGGAACAAGGTCTGGTGTCTGGCTGGCTTGGAAGTACCAAGTGCAGAAGCTGAAGCTCGTGCGGCATTTGGGCGTCTCGATGGGTAGACGGAATGTTGCTCCCGTCCCTCCAGCCACACTGTAGTACCAGGCCCGAGCACCCTCGAACAGGTTCCCTTCGAAGGCGAGCCGAGCATTGGGGTTCCCGACATAGAGTTGATCGTAGCCGAACTGTCGGGCAAAACGGTTCGGCATGTATGGCTCGATGGTGCATGAAGTCCCTTGCCGGAACATCACATATCCCGGCCGGATGTTGATCAACCACCAGAAGACTCCCGCAGGCAGTTGTGTGAAGTTATCCCGACCAGCGATATCAGCGAACAACTCCCCGAAAGTCGCACCAGGAACGTCTGGAAAGCAGCGTTGAGCTGGTAGTTCGTGGCGCAGGAAAGACACTTCCTAATATAATACAGGTAGGTGTCACGCCACTCCGAACGTTCCAGCCGCTGCACAAATGGGACATGACCCGTGCTCCCACGCGCCGCCGTCATCAAAGAAGGGCAATGCATCACGTACCAAGCCATGAGGTACGTGTAAGGCAGTTCAATCCGAGGGTTAGGGCGCTTCACCTTCGGATTCCCCTCTGAGTCGACATATGGCTTTCCATGGGAGTCAACAGTCTTCGGGGGCTCGCAGAAATTCTTGGCTAACGCCCGTAGCCCACTCTGAATACCGGCCGCCACGGCCGGAAGAAGAGCTATGGGGCTACCATGAGCCAGGAGCACCGCCGGGTACACCACGTCGGCAACAATAACTTCGTGTGGCAGCGTGGGCACCACACAACGCTTCAACCACAGCATCAAGAAGCCCGCCAACAGTGCTCGACTAGAGATGGAAGTCCGGGCTTGATGGTGAAAGCTTTCAAAAACCAGGTCAGGGTCGAAACCGTCCTCGTTCGACTCCGTGGTGTAGAAGCTGTTCGGAGCCTGGTCGATCCTGTCTTCAATTTCCCTATCGGAGCTGGGAGCCAGTCGGGTTATCGGGAGGTCTTTATTGTTAACGTTGTTGAACAGATAACTAGCCCAAGACAACTGCTTGACTCCTCCTGACCTCCAGGCAGTTATCTGGCCGCAGATGTGGAAGTGGCACATCACCTCCCAGTAGGTCTCATATATTGCGGGAAACTCTTTTTCCAAAAAGTGGAGCTCCTTAGTGGTAGGGACATATTCCTCATAAGGAATGTCCCCTGACGCCAGCCCCGAGACCTCATGCAGCTCGTGCAGTGCCAGGCCCATCTCTCCAACCGGGGTGAAGAATGTCCCCGTCAGAGAGTCATATCGCTCCAGGACTCCGAAGAAATTATGAGAGCTTGGTGGGATACCCCACTGTACGGCCCTGACCGCCGGGTATAGTCCCACACACTCTAGCAGCTCTTTAAGATCGGTGAGGACAAAACCCACCATCCTGCCCCACCAAACATTCCCCGTAGAATGGATCCACCCATGCGCACGGAACTCAGTAGGATAGTCACCCTCCGCTTCCATAAACGAGTTAAGGAAGGTAGCGGCAAGCTGTGGTATCTCCCCGACCGGAACATCGGACTTGCGCGACGCAGGGAACAGGCCGACGGCTGACCTGTCATGACTATCATGGCGGTTTACCTTCTGGAAGCCAAAGTCACCAAGGGTGATTTCGGGGACACATTGGGAAATGTCCCATTCCATCTTCCGAGGGATGGACATGTGTTGGAAGTAGGACAACGGGAACATCCTCTCCATATCCGGAAGAAACAATCTTCCATCCTTTATCTGACGGAGCCATTTGTAAGTTCCTCCAGACACGCGACGGCCGTCATCATGAATGCGATCTCCGAAGAAGAAGGCAGGCTTCTCCAGCCTGACGCCATCATCCGTTTTGAATGCGACATCGGTCATAAGCGCCCGAAAGGTTCTCCTGTCAACATTAGAGAGCCTCTCCCTGCGATCCGGCGACTGGTCAGCAGTCAATGGGACACTCATTCTTAGCACGAAGGTCAAGCCCTGGTCAGCACCACCTACATGTCCAAAGTGGCGCGTCTTGGCAAGTGAGCCAGAAACATGTCGCACTGCGAAAGAAAAGGACACTTAGTCAGATACTTCATTAAAAGCAAGGAAAAATGCTAAGTGTTCATGACCCAAAACGCAGAAGAGAAACTGGACGCAGGAATTATCAAAATTCGCGTCCAGACCTGCGAATCTGCGTCCAAACGCAGAAGAGAAACTGGACGCAGGAATTATCAAAATTCGCGTCCAGACCTGCGAATCTGCGTTCAAACACAGAAAAGATACTGGACGCAGAAGTTATCAAAACCCGCGTCCAGACCTGCAAATCCGCGTCAAGTGGCACAGAACGCAAGGATCAAATCCGCGTTCTGCAAACCAAGACCGCGTCCAGATCCTTCACAGTTAGGAAATCTCTAAGTGAAGGACCCGAAGTGCAGAGTTCACTGGCGTTAGGTCATCAAACCCGCGCCTCGGTTATCAACTCAAAGACCGCGTCCGAGACTGCGTCTGAGAATCAAACCGGTTCATATTCTGTGTTAAGAGTTTTTTTTAGGGTTCTCTAAAACTTCCAGTAACGGTGAAGCTTAGCCAAAATGGCATCTTTACCTCGGAAAACATCCTGCACGGAGGAAGCGCCCCCTTGGGCCTCGGCAATGGTCGCCTTGGAGGACGACGCGGTCGGCTTGGCCTTGGGTGCCATTGGTGATCAGAGGTCAATGAAGAAGATGAGCAGTAATGGAGAAGAAGAACTCTCTTAAATCTCTGAGTAAGCGCGTTCGGAGAAGAAGACAAATCTCTCTAACTGTGGCCTTTTATAGGCACAAAGATTCGCGAAGATACGCGGCGTGTGGCCCGATAGACGCTGCAGCGAGTCGCCACGTGACGCGTGTAACCAGATCATTTCTGAACAGAGAAGATCCTGCGTCGTGACCCCGCCGCGAGTCATCATTCGACACGTGGAGCAGTTCATTTAATGAACCGGGAAATCCGCGCGCCTAACGGAGAAAACCTCTCCGGTTCCCCAGGCCAGCTGGTGGCGTAATCATGACATGGCACAGATTCGCGCCCAAAGAACGCGCCTCTCCGATGGACATGCCCCGTCAGCATCACCATAAATGCACCCAGAAAGTCGCGTTGTGTCCAGAAAATCGCGTCTGCATCCAAAAGACGCGTCTCTCTAAAATTCGCGTCCTCCCAAGCAGGCTAAACATCGCGTCTACCTCATGGAATATTAGTCGCGTTCCTATCACCAAAAAGACGCACCCCATGGAAGTCGCGTCTTTAAGGCAGTCTCTGCCTTTCAAAAAAAAAAACCTGCGTTCGGCTTCTGCAAATCAGTTCAACAGTACACTGGCACAAGCAGAAGGCCAACCACTCCTGGTCAAAAGCGCACTCGTGACAGACTAAAAGCGATCGGGGAGGTTTAGACTGTGTATCTAGACACTCAACACGATCAACTCTGATGGCTTCAAAGAGTTCAACAGTACACTCACAAAGACCAACTCCAGATAAGATCAAACCCGGAGCATTAATAGTCCAGTCATAAAGGCGAACGCGGCTAAAATCCAAAGTATTCCGAAATCCGTCCCATTTAACTGCGGAATATCGAAAACTTTGGAGGGGGTTCTGTAGGCTATCTAAAAAACAGACAAGCCTTTAAAAGCAGAGATCCAAGCTCAAGACGCGTTGGCTCGACACCCGCGTCTCAGCATCAGGACGCGTGGGCTCGACACCCGCGTCTCAGCATCAGGACGCGTTGGCTCGACACCCGCGTCTCAGCATCAGGACGCGTTGGCTCGACACCCGCGTCTCAGCATCAGGACGCGTTGGCTCGACACCCGCGTCTCAGCATCAGGACGCGCTGGCTCAACGCCCGCGTCTCAGGATCAAGGCGCGTTGACTCGACACCCGCGTCTCAGCATCAGGACGCGTTGGCTCGACACCCGCGTCTCAGTTGCAACTACCCGAAATAAGGGGCCAGTCACCGCACATGTAGCGGGAAGTGGCCCCTCATTGTGGAGCGTTTTCAGGGGGCACGTTCATCCCCAGGGACCTCTATAAATAGCCCTGTTGGCATCAACAGAGACAGACACACAGGGAGAGACGTACCTACATACAGGCATACGCATCCAACACGCGTAGAGAGAGACACGCACGATCACCGGACGAAGGCATCGTCAACAGAGAAGGAGATAAGACTCTTCAGCAAGCTTACTGCGTACTAGCTGCTCTTTGCCTAGCTCCTCTTCTAGAGTTTTGGTAGACAGAGTCGAGTTACTCTCTCTACCGACCGAAGAGAAGATCCCCGATGGTCCAAACAGTCATCCGGTCAACGGAGAACAAGATTCACTCTCCACCGCCACACGAAGAACCCAGCATTAAACAAAGGGGGGATTCAAGATTCAACATCCTCCCTCCCTTGTAACCGGAAAGAAAGGAAAGTCTGGTTGTAATTGTTTCAACTGATTCAAGGAAATATTTTACACCCCGATCCTTCTCACCTAAAATCTCCTTCCGGGCACCTCCAATTGCCACCCTAGATCTGGTGTTTCGGAAAAATACCCTCTTCATGCATCAAGACTTCGCCTAAGCTTGGGCTGTAATCTGGATCTGGGGAGCTGTAGGGAGTATCGTCAGAGGCTTGTCTGCCCCTGCGCAGCTCTCATCCCCTTTCGGTCATGTTGATGGATGCAGAGGGTAGATCTCGCGATACGCTCATTTTTCGATGTTTCACCGGGGCTTGTACCGACAGCCGATCAAAAACTGATCGTCGACCTGGAGAAGTGGCGGGGATTGGTTCCAGCTGACAATGGACCGAGTGGAGTGTCACCAGATGACATCCCACTTGTTGACAATAGTGGGAAGTAGTTCGAAAAGATTCCGACTTCTGTTTGTTCGTCAAGAATTCCTGCAAGTCAGACCCAGTTGGGCCTAAACAATCCAGCGCAGAAGCTCTTTTGGATCGCGCATAGGACGATGTCCTGCTCCTTTTATCAGCACAGAGGGGATTAGCACAGAGTAGTGCTTGAGTTCTAGCTTCGCGGCTAAGAACCTTGGAAACGCCCTTGGGTACTGAAGCTGCATAAGCAACGCTATTAGCACTTAGGGACAATCCCTTAGCTCTGCCACAAGGCATGAGCTTAGCGCTTGACGAATCAGAGGGCGGAGCACGCTGTGGTGCTTTATCCGCTGTGTTGCTGCGAAGGCGATTGGCCTTAGATAGTGCTTCGGTTCTAACCTCGCGGCTAAAAGCTTTGGAACACCCTTGGGCGCTGAAGCTGCATAAGCAACACTATCGACACTTAGGAACAATCCCTTAACTCCACTGTGAAGAGCGAACGAAGCACGCTGTTGTGATTTAACTTGGGCTTCGCGGCTATGGATGCCGCGCGTACGCTGTGGTACAGTAGCTTCGCTCGTGAGGACGAGGCTGGCGCGAGGCGCTACTGATCTTGAATTGGGCGAAGGTACTGTCGCCCTTGTATCTTCGCGGCTAGCAGCATTGTTGGAGCAGGCAGGCATCTTGCCTTTTTCTTCGCGCGAGAGACGCACTTCTGGCGTAGCTACGCCTGAGGCTTTGCCCAGAGCCTTCTGTTTTGGCCTCCACATCTGCTTTGACAAGGGAGACTTAGGTTCGCAAGGAACCTGACTAGCCACAAGCGAGGCTGAGGGGTGTTGGCAGAATTCTGCTCCTGGTTTCTATTCTGAAACCTTGGTCATGGAGACCTTTTTATACTTCCGTGCATGAAGCATTAGACCACCACCAGAGAGGACTTCTTCAAATTTTTCTTGGTCGAAGTGAACGACCAGGTTAAAAGTGGTAGACTTAGACTGCGGGCGTGCTTCCTTGTTGCGCCAGAGAACCGCAGTAGGCTCGCAGGGAGGCTTATCTGTCTCCGCAGAGACTTGCATTGAAGATTTAGCCAGATAGGCTCTGGCTACACCGACTTTCCCGAATTCAGAGATAGACCCGAAGGTCTGTTCGTCGCATTGCGACACTTGATTCTCAGCAGTGGAGAATTCAGTCCCCAGCGGAGTCGCCATCTTGTTTTCCATTGATTTGCAAAGTGAAATCTTATAAAAAAAATGTCAGGAACTAAATTACAAGTAACACAAAGGATTACAAGTAGATCTCCTCAGAGATTCTGGAGAAGTGTGCCGATAGGAGTCTGGTCAGCGCGCAACCACTTTGTCCCTTTGACGATGCGAGCGATGAGATTCCCTTCTCGCCTGGTTCGGGGAATCAAAAAACAGAAGGTTGGTAGAACCCTCTTGTTACTTCTCAAAACCGCCTTTGCTTAGGAATTCCTTCTCGCCTGGTTCCGGAGATTCCTTGAGAAGAAGGGAGGTATTAGGGTATTAACACCCTGATTAGAGAAGCAGTTCTCTGAATTCTCTGAATTCAAGAGAATAGATCTCTGTTTGTACGCGGTGCGTCCTCTCGAGAAGTCTGCGTCTCTCCAGAGCATATCACCTGTGTGCGTCTTCTCTCCTTGTGCCCCTGGTGTGCTATTTATAGGGAGAGCAGGGGTATAATTGTCCCTTGAAAATATAGAAACAGATTGAATCAAATCTGTTTAAATCTGAAAAGTAGCCTTGTACAAGGCTAGGATCAGCTTCTGCGAAGCTAGAAATAGCAGGTCGGTTGATCCACTTGATCTGTTTTGATTCTTTCCATATAGTTGGAAGATTTTCCCTGATCCTCTTACTCGTTTTAGGAGAGTCAAGAGATTATGGCAATCAACTGCCAAATTTGATCTCAGATTTGATCTTGATTGGATTTAATCTTGATCTTGAATTGATTTGATCTCATCTGGAGATTTACTTGGTCAAAGGTTGACCATAGCAGACCCGCAGCGGCGCTGCCCGCATCGAGCTCACAGCGGAGCTGGAAAGCATATGTGGCGAAGTCAGAACACAGCTTTTCAGCGGAGCTAGATATCGTCTGTGGCGAAGCTACCGCATATCCTTCTGCGCCGTTACGTGTGGCTTCAAGCGAAGCTAACTCTCTCTGCGGAGTTAACTGAGCACTTCAGGCGAAGCTATAAGTTAGCTTCCTGGCGGAGCTGTGAATGGCTTCAAGGCGAAGTTGGATGATCTTAGCCTCTTAAGCAAGGCTATCCCTTTGGGCTTATGTGATGCTAAGTGCTAGCAGTTTAGACCTGCTGAGGTCTGTTTAGAGACAATCTGGGCTTACTGTCTGATCAGTAGAATCCAATTTGCTTCCTTATCCTTGGAGATGGGTGAAAACTGGTCGTCAGCTTATCTGTCGCTTGTCTTTTGTAAATGTCAACAAGTACAGAACTGGTCGTCAGCTTGTCTATCGCTTGTCTTTTGTAAATGTCAACAAGTTTAGACATTATTCGGACCAATCAGCCTATCTTTCACTTGTCTTTTGTAAATGTCAACAAGTTTAGACATTGTTCAGACCAGCCAAAATCTTGTCTTTTTTAGAGTGTCAACATAAATGGATCGACTACGATAGGAGGTAAAACTCAAAATTTAGTCTGGGAAAGCTACTCAAGGTCATAATTTGCTGTGGGAATTTGAAAGTGTAGCCTACTTTAGTGCCAAAGATGGCATGGTGAATTCGCAAGCAAAGAGGTTTGTGTTTTTGAGTGTCAAGAGAAATATGAAAGGCTACAGGTTATGGGACCCTGAAAACAAGAAGATTGCGTTGAGTCAGCATGTCACATTTGATGAGACTTTAGTGATAAAGTCTACCGTCTCTTAGCAGGTGGAGAGGACAAAGACCAAGGAAGTATCACAGCGGGTGGAGGTTGATGCTACTCCACCATCTCCAGTTGGTTCAGTATCAGTGAAGACTTCACCGGATGTGACACCGGGTGGAGATCATGCAGCCAGGTTGGTACTGAACAGGTTGAAGACATTGATGAGAATGTCAAATTGTTTGCAGCCATTGGAATCAAGATAAAACTACAAAAGTGGGTGAAGAAGCATGAATCTCAAGCTTGTGACTGCGATAAGCTTAAGTTGAAGGCCGTTGTTCTCTATAATGGTAGTGAGGAGGTTCATATGACTCAGCCAGGCCGGTTCGCTGCTGAAGATTCAGTTACAAGTGCTTGAGCTTGATGGAGCTCATTTCAATGAACTACGGTTGGCTTGATCCTTTGGGTAAGGTACGTAGGCAGTGTTGACACTTTAAAAAAGACAAGATTCTTGACTGGCCTGAATAATGTCTAAACTTGTTGATATTTACAAAAGACGAGTGACAGACAAGCTGACGACCAGTCCTAAACCCATCTCTGAGGGACAAATCAGCAACTTGGACTCTACTGATCTGTGATAGGTAGTGAAAAATGCATAATTGACATCATATATACCATCGCATTTGCACATTTATTCATATTATACACAATTATTAATATTTCTTTATTTAATATGTGCAGGCCTCAAATTATCAATTAATAAAGAATAAAGCTAAAAGAGCCCAAAAGCCCAGATCCAAGCCCATGTTTGAAGCCCAGGTGAAAAAGCGCAAATACAAAGAGTCAAAATGCAAATACAAGGGCCAAAGTTGCAAATACAAAGAAGAGGGAAGGATAGACTTCTATTCAACCCTAAACACTTGCAGGATAGGATAAAAGCTAAAAGAAGAGAAGGAAAATTCGTGGAAAAGATTTGGGACCTAGGTAACTTGATTCCCAAGTTATATCCAAATCTAAAGATTAAGAGCCAGGATTCAATTTCCAGAAGGAAAATCCCAGATGGACGGACCAGGAGAGGCCACGCGCCAAAGCACGCGGCCAGAAGCCACAAAAGTGCCGCGGATGCTCGGCAAGGCGCGGCAATTCAGATGAGTTAGAATCCCAGATTTCGTGGTGATGTTTATCCGGGACTCTGTAGCCTTCTGCACCTATAAATATCCCCTGCAGTGCAACGTACAGAGCGTCCAGCGTCCAGCAAAGGGCCAAAGTTCAGATTTTTAGGGTTTTTCCTCTTTCTTCTAGGTTAGGTTTTCTTTTTGTTTATCTTTGTAAATTCTGAGAGTGGAGGAAGCTTTCATGGAGGAAAGAGTCCATGCTTGTACTGAGGTGACAGCGGTGTAAGCCAACTCTTCTTCAATTGTTAATGAAATCCATTCAAAGGTTTTTTTTGTTATGTTTATTTGTTCATCTCTTCTATTTTATGTTGTGTTCTTGTTCTCTTTGATCTTGTTTTCTATATTGTTTCCTTCTCTGATGTCTTGCAAACCGTGAGAACTTGACGCTTTGAGACTACCTAGCCGAAGAAGGAACCTTGACGGCCCATGGCGATGAACAAGTCTTCATAGCTTGTTGTTTTATTTCGTAGAGTAGATTAAGAAGGCGGACGATCCCATAAGCCGTGCTTGTACGCCTTCCAAAAAAAGGGAAATCATCGCAACGGTTCAAATGGCAAGCAAATAAAGAGATAAGTTTTCCTTTCTTTTCTTTTATTTTCTTTTCGTAGATTAAATCCACATCTCTCCAATATTCTTTCCCACAACTCATTGTAAATACCACGTTTCTTTGTAAATACCATCGTGACAATAACTAAAAAAGATAAATTTTAGAGATTAACTTGCTTAACGCTTCTATCGCAGTCCCTCCTTGAGGATCACGACCCGCATAGCCTTGCTACCGCGGATTAGAACTGAACCTCACACTACTATTTCTAAATTTAATATCCTTATTTTTGTGTGCAGGAAAAATCAGTCAACAAATTGCGCCGTTGCCGGGGAGGGACGGTAAGTTATCTCTAAAATAAAAAAATTTAATTTTTAACTAATTCTTTATTCTTTTCTGTTTGCAGGTTGGAGAACAGGAAACAGAAACTTATCGCAGCAGTGGACATATAGCTATCCTGTGCCTCTGCCCTCGAAGGCAGAGCACAAGGACCTGCAACTTTGCCGCGGAAACGCGGCCAGAGCCGCGGATCCGCGGCAATTGCAGTGAATTACTCACTGAATTTTTTTGCAGGTCTCTGTAAATTAAAATACTGCTTATTGATATATTCTGTTTTGTTCTGTGATACACCTGTAAATTGCTAATAATTCAACAGTAAATTATTGGTTGTTAAAAATAAAATTGATTAGACGTTTGCATATTAGGCACGTGTCTTTTCAATTATTTGTATTTACTGTTGAAGAGTGCTGGAGAAGCAAGGTACGTACGCATTGCATGTAGAATAGGATTCATCTCTTGGTTGATTTCTGCTTTGAGTGATTCTTATCTATTTATCTTGTACACTTGCACTAATTCATCTTAAGGGCATAACCCATTAACAAGATAAGGTGGGGATTTCATCACCCTTCCTTAGCCCAAAAATCATATCCCGAGCACTCACTAACCCAAGCCTAACTTAAAAATTAGTAGACGTTGGCCCTAGGGACATCTCGGACTCAATTAGGAGATTATCCTAAGGGGGAACGGTGTTGGAAGTTGACTCCTGCCAAATCAGTGTCTAGGAAGGGGATTGAGGGCCGAAAGCCCGAAGTGTGGTGGTTATTTAATTAAGGAACGTCTTTGACGGAAAACCTCCCACCACTCTTGCCCCGACCTGGCTGATTAACTTGTGGTCAAAGTCTACACCCTACCTCCCGTGGACAGTCTAACCAGTTAGGAGTCGTCTAGGTCATAGGTCCTACCCTAACTTAGATTAGAATTTTTCTTTGTTTATTTGTTTGTTTTGTTTGTATTGGTGTGATATGGCATATAATAATAATTCCAATTTTAATCCATATTACACCCCTAACTATTATTCGGATATTACCAACCCGGCATACCCTAACTTTGACCAATCTAGTGTGCCGGAATGGTCTTATCCGAATGAATATAACCCACACCCCCCATCTTATGACTATAATTCCATAATAATTTCAACTCGTCACAGAGTTCATGGGGTTTCGAGTCCCCCGAGTCTAATTCTCAACCAAATTGTCCTCCATATCCATCTAGTCCACATTCTTTCAATGATTTATACTTAGATCCACCAATTCATAATAGACTACCATCTATTGGGGAAATGATAAGTATGCATAAGTCCAAGCAACAATCACCATCAATCTTAGATAGGATGATGCGTGAGTCCACCGACTCACAATTTCATCATGATGACACTTCATCTTTTCAAGACCAATCAGAACAAGATGATCCTATCGACTATAAAGAGATGCTAGCTGCCATGACTGAGGCTCAATTAGCCCGTGATCATGACATAGATTTGATGGTTCAAGCTTTACATGCTCACAGTTCGGCCGTTTCTGCTTTCATTGACCACTCACTTAGAGCCGACGAACCAAGTTGCTGTGGACAACAAGATTCTAATTCAGTACCATCATGTGAACTTGCCGAAACTCCAATTCTTGATAACTTGGCAAGTTTTTCCTTTCCTGAATTAGAACTTGAGCTTGAATATGATCATGATCTTCCACTTGATGATTCAATTTTATTTCCTGATCCAATAATGACTCCAGTGTCTCCACCTGATTTCACTTTTCCCGAGTCAACATTGGATCCTATTCCAGTTCATTATGAAATTGAATCACCCATTTTAGATGATCATATTGAACTTGACCTAGATTCTCACAATCTCTTTACTTCTGAAATTGATTGTACAATTCTGACGGACGATGTTGACCTTAGTTTTGAAGAATTGTATGGCGATGAGATAGAATTCCTTAATATTGGAAGTAAAGAGATATCATCCATATTAGGTCACATTCCATTGTGGGAAGAAGATTGTGGACTTGAGTTTCAATTTCTTGACTTGGACCCAATTCTTGAACCTAGCCCGACTCCTGAGCCCTTACTTGATTTGAGCATCTTCCCTGAGTCGGTATTCGTTCCCGCACCTATAATGTCCAAGTCAATAATTCCATCCTTTCATTCTCCATTTTGGGACAAGGAGGTTGAGACAATTAACTCTGAAACTTATTATGAAATTTGGAAATTCGATGGGGTGGAATTTTTAAAAATAATTATACATATATTTTTGTGGGTTATGTAAGGAAAGTTTCTGGTGGGTTCCACCAAATTATCTGTTATCTTGATTGGGCCGCATTTCGTGGACCAATTAGACCACCTCCGGAACCACCACCCTAAGGTAACTTCCGCCTTCCCTTGTTCTGTTTCATGCATATATGCATTCATTCATACATTGAGACAATGCATGAGATAAGTGTGGGGGTGGGCTTTACTAACATACTAACATAGGTAGACACTAACAAAATTTGCTAAAAAAAAAAAAAAAAAAAAAAAATGTTATAAAAAGGAAATATTTTGACTTATTTTTGAAAGAAATCTAAGTTAGTTTTAAGGATTAGGAAAATCATGATTAGGATTTCTAAAAACTTGGTCAAAATAAATAAATTGTTTAATTTTTAGGTATAGGAGAGAAATTGAATAAATAATTAGTCTTGATTTTTACCTTAATGAATGTGCATACCAAATGCATATCTAGGATTCTAAGACAAAGACCTTGTGCCTCATAAAAAAAAAAAAAAAGAAAAAAAAAAATCACCAATTAAGCTGATACATGTGCCTCAAGAAGCATAAGTATTCATGCCTAAAGGTGAGTAAATAAAATAAAGTCCTTAGTTTTGGGGCCTAGTTCACTCGAATTTGAGTCCGCGGGGTGTTTTCCTCACTTGGTGCCCTAAAGCCAACCGGTTTGGGAGTCATCGACTTTAAATTCGTTACATGGGTGGATTAGAAAGCCTAAGAAGACTAAGAAAATAATATATGTATTAACATATCTAATAATCAATTAGTTAGGTATGAGGGCCTCAAGAAGCCTTGATACTTATACGAAAGAAAATTAGATGAGTTATACATGCCAAAAAAAAATAATAAAAAAATAATAATATATTAACACATCTAATAGTCAATTAGTTAGGTATGAGGGCCTCAAGAAGCCTTGATACTTACATGAAAGAAAATTAGATGAGGTTATAAAAAATAATAAGAGGCATGAGAGTCCAAGTTAAGGAATTCCTAGATTCACAAGGGTGCATATGATTTTTGGTAACGAAAAAGACTATATTAGAAATTCAATTAATCCTTACCTAAAATGAATAACAATTGACTTTATAAAGACTAGGTTTGAAGAATGAATAAAATGAGGATCCTAAAACTTATAGACTACTTAGTCTCTTCAATAATAATTCAAATATTTTCCTTTTTACGGATTTTGTGGGTGCAATCCGCTGAAAACCCTCACGAGACAACACTCGTCCTCTAGGGTAACCTAGGGGTTAAACGGCTTGTTGCACGTGCTAAGTGCAATCGTGATTCTACGAAAGTGAGTTAGGTTAGATTAACTTTTCATTTCTTTTTCTTTTTCTTTGTTTTTACTCGAGGACGAGCAAAATAAGTGTGGGGGTGTGATAGGTAGTGAAAAATGCATAATTGACATCATATATACCATCGCATTTGCACATTTATTCATATTATAATGCACAATTATTAATATTTCTTTATTTAATATGTGCAGGCCTCAAATTATCAATTTAATAAAGAATAAAGCTAAAAGAGCCCAAAAGCCCAGATCCAAGCCCATGTTTGAAGCCCAGGTGAAAAAGCGCAAATACAAAGAGTCAAAATGCAAATACAAGGGCCAAAGTTGCAAATACAAAGAAGAGGGAAGGATAGACTTCTATTCAACCTAAACACTTGCAGGATAGGATAAAAGCTAAAAGAAGAGAAGGAAATTCGTGGAAAAGATTTGGGATCTAGGTAACTTGATTCCCAAGTTATATCCAAATCTAAAGATTAAGAGCCAGGATTCAATTTCCAGAAGGAAAATCCCAGATGGACGGACCAGGAGAGGCCACGCGCCAAAGCACGCGGCCAGAAGCCACAAAAGTGCCGCGGATGCTCGGCAAGGCGCGGCAATTCAGATGAGTTAGAATCCCAGATTTCGTGGTGATGTTTATCCGGGACTCTGTAGCCTTCTGCACCTATAATATCCCCTGCAGTGCAACGTACAGAGCGTCCAGCGTCCAGCAAAGGGCCAAAGTTCAGATTTTAGGGTTTTTCCTCTTTCTTCTAGGTTAGGTTTTCTTTTGTTTATCTTTTGTAAATTCTGAGAGTGGAGAAGCTTTCATGGAGGAAAGAGTCCATGCTTGTACTGAGGTGACAGCGGTGTAAGCCAACTCTTTCTTCAATTGTTAATGAAATCCATTCAAAGGTTTGTTTTTGTTATGTTTATTTGTTCATCTCTTCTATTTTATGTTGTGTTCTTGTTCTCTTTGATCTTGTTTTCTATATTGTTTCCTTCTCTGATGTCTTGCAAACCGTGAGAACTTGACGCTTTGAGACTACCTAGCCGAAGAAGGAACCTTGACGGCCATGGCGATGAACAAGTCTTCATAGCTTGTTGTTTTATTTCGTAGAGTAGATTAAGAAGGCGGACGATCCATAAGCCGTGCTTGTACGCCTTCCAAAAAAAGGGAAATCATCGCAACGGTTCAAATGGCAAGCAAATAAAGAGATAAGTTTTCCTTTCTTTCTTTTATTTTCTTTTCGTAGATTAAATCCACTCTCTCCAATATTCTTTCCCACAAACTCATTGTAAATACCACGTTTCTTTGTAAATACCATCGTGACAATAACTAAAAAAGATAAATTTTAGAGATTAACTTGCTTAACGCTTCTATCGCAGTCCCTCCTTGAGGATCACGACCCGCATAGCCTTGCTACCGCGGATTAGAACTGAACCTCACACTACTATTTCTAAATTTAATATCCTTATTTTTGTGTGCAGGAAAAATCAGTCAACACTCAGCCAGGCCGGTTCGCTGCTGAAGATTCAGTTACAAGTGCTTGAGCTTGATGGAGCTCATTTCAATGAACTACGGTTGGCTTGATCCTTTGGGTAAGGTACGTAGGCAGTGTGACACTTTAAAAAAGACAAGATTCTTGACTGGCCTGAATAATGTCTAAACTTGTTGATATTTACAAAAGACGAGTGACAGACAAGCTGACGACCAGTCCTAAACCCATCTCTGAGGGACAAATCAGCAACTTGGACTCTACTGATCCAGTGAAGCAGATAGTGAGCCCAGATTGTCTTTGAACAGACCTCAGCAGGTCTAAGATGCTAGGTTAGCTCAACACTTAGCATCACATGAGCCCAAAGGGATAGCCTCACCTGAGAGGCTAAGATCGCCCAACTTCGCCTTGGAGCCGTTCAAAGTTCCATCAGGAAGCTAACTTACAGCTTCGCCTGAAGTACTCAAGTTAACTCCGCAGAGAGTTAGCTTTGCTCGAAGCCACACGCAATCGCGCAGATGGTCGGTAGCTTCGCCACAGATGATTATCCAGCTACGCTGAAGAGCTTTCTTCTAATTTCGCCAGATGCTCTTTCCATCTCCGATGTGAGCTCGACGCGGCAGCACCGCTACGGGTCTTTGATGGTCAACCTTTGACCAATTAAATCTCCAGATGAGATCAAATCAATTCAAGATCAAGATCAAATCTAATCAAGATCAAATCTGAGATCAAATTTGACAGTTGTTTGTCATAATCTCTGGACTCTCCTAAACAAGTAAGAGGATCAGGGAGATCTTCCAATTATATGAAAGAATCAAAACAGATCAGGAGATGGACGTTATCTGCTTTCATAGCTTCGCAGAAGCTGATTCTAGCCTCGCAGTAAGGCTACTTTCCAGATTTAAATAGATTGACTCAATCTGTTTCCAGATTTTCAAGGGACAATTATACCTTGCTCTCCTTATAAATAGCCTACCAGGGGTACAAGAGAAGATGTGCACAGGTAAAGAGACGCACAGAGAGAGGCGGCTAAACAGAGATCTATTCTCTAGCTTTTAAGAATTCAGAGAATTCAGAGAACTACTTCTCTAATCAGTGTGCTGATACCCTAATATCTTCCTTCCTCTCAAGGAATTTTCGGACCAGGCGAGAAGGAATTCCCAAGTGAAGGCAGTTTGAGAAGAAACAAGAGGGTTTTACTAACCTTCTGTTCTCCGATTCCCCGAACCAGGCGAGAAGGGAACCCATCGATCGCATCGTCAAAGGGACAAAGTGGTCGCGCGCTGACCAGACTCTTATCGGCACACTTCTCCAGAATCTCAGAGGAGATCTACTTATAATCTTTTGTATTACTTGTAATTTAGCTCCTCGACACTTTTTTTTGTAAGTTTTCCCCTTTGCAAAATCAATAAAAAACAGGCAGCCGTAAAGGCGCAGCCACATTTTGGTGATGCAACCCATATGAAGCTGTTTGGGTTCTCGAGAGGCCGATTGGAACTTCACGTAGAGGTGGAGAGACTTCACGTAGAGGTGAAGTGTTGAGGTGAGATGTTGTGATCTCGATGAACAGATGATCTTCTGGTGAGAAGACAGTTGAGCTTGCATAGGAGGGGTGTGCATCCAGTTTGTTAAAGTCGATGATGGTGTTCGGTGCGCTCTACTCAGACTTAGTTGAACCGTCAGCTGAAGACATGTAGATGGAGAGTGCTAGTCAATTGGGAAGTCAGTGTTGGCTCATGATGAGTTCTTTGTGAGGTCATGAAGTTGCTGAGTGAGAAACGCGTTCGTTGATCGGGTCGTATGGTACTTCTCCTAAGGTGAAGTAATGGGAACGCATGTATGGTGCATTTCGGTGGATAGCTGAGCTAAAGTTGGACGCCAACAATTGACATTGGAGTTTGGTGTGAGTTGCGGTGGCAACGACAAACTCAGTTTAGACTATTGTGATCAGTGAAATCAATTGTACGTGTACTGACGATTCGTTTGAATGAACAGTTTTGTCTGTTGGTCATGCCGAGATCGTGTGTCGATTTCGCCCAGATCGTGTGTCGATTTCGTTTGAAGTGCACAAGCCGAGATCATGTATCGATTTTTTCGAGATCGTGTGTCGATTTTGCAAGATAGTATGTCGATTTCGCCGAGTGCACAAGCCGAAATCGTGTGTCGATTTCGCCGAGATCGTGTGTTGATTTCGCCAAGTGACATATTGGAGTTCGTTGGAGTTCGGCTCAGATTTGAGAAATCTTCACCGAGATGGAGAATTGTAGGGAAAGAGGAGATAGAGGCAGATAGCACAGAGATCGAAAATCAAGGGAGCGAACGGTGCATTGAAGCAGGCCAGGAAAACACCCGATCGATCGCCCGGTCGACCGGTGGAGAAAAACGGTCGACCGCTCGGTCGACCGGTGTGCGCAACATGCACAGGAGTATCCCAGTCGACCGCACTGTCGACCGTGGCTAAAGAGCGGTCGACCGCCTGGTCGACCGACTGACAAGGCTCTGCTCTCGTTGGGTCCAGTCGACCGGGCCGTCGACCGTGGACTGGGTCCGCCGGTCGACCGACAGACTCGTATTGGTTTTTTCTTTCTGCATTCGGATTCCTTTCTATTTGGGATCAATTCAATCAGGGTTTCCTAAAACCCTGGGACTCTGTGGTTATAAATAAGGGCTAGAGCCCCATGTATTGTATCCCTGAAAGTTTCCTTAAGTATCCCTCTGTATTAGTTTGTATTGATTGTTAATTAATAAAATCTCTCTCCCTTACCCCGAGGACGTAGGCACGTTGCCGAGCCTCTTTAAATACTGTGTTGATTGCTTTTCTCTATTGTTTTCTGTTTTGTCGTGTTGATTACATCTCCGGCTGCGTCAGTCTCCGCCTGTTGGTGAATTTCTTAGAGGTTGTTGTCCTGCGCACAACATCATAGTCTATTAAAACATCAGATCACATCATTCGAGAGTTTGACAGAAGAATTTTTTTTTTTTTTTTTTGAGAATTATCTTCAAAATACAAGGATATACACGGAAATACATGTAGAGCAAGGATATATGTAATTTAAAATAATACAAGGACACATATGCTGAAAACCTTTTATTTATTTCTATCTGTTGGAAAACCAGTGATTTTTTAAGTATACGTGTGAACAATAAGTAACTAATAAATTAAATAAACTCGGATAAAATCTGAGAATTATACTTATTTCAATAAAATCCTACAATTTTCTGAGTCCTATCGAGATAATTCGAAAAATCTACACTGGCGTGAGAACCACTTCAAGAAAATACTACACCAAGAACGAGGGATGAAGCGCCGGCTTACAAATCACCAGGATTCTCTTCTGTTGACTAATTCAGCAATTTTGACTAGGTTTGTCATGTGTTTGTGATGAAATACAAGCACAACTATTTCATCAGCCAATAACCACCTGATACCTTTCACTTAATCAATTTCACTGTAAATTAAAAAATAAATATGCTTTTCAATAAGAAACGGGTTTCCCAAATGTTTTTTAAACATGTTAAAAAATAAATAAACTTCTTCAGTATGCAACGGTCCCATATTCTGATAATCTCAATTAACAAAATATTCATATTGCTCAACAGATTGTCATAATCATCTCTAATATTCTTGAAAATTTCGGCAGCACCTCCTTTATAAATATTGATCTGTCCAAACATACATTTCCAGTTACAATAATTTCAGCCAATATTAGTCTACTTATTTTCATTCCACATATAAACCAAACTTAATAATCATTCATGCAATCCGGATAATGTTTTAGCTCACAATGGCCTACTTATTCTCCAAATAGCTTGATTTTTCCTACTTATAAGAAAACAAAAGAAATCGCTCGAGAGTACCCCTCTCGGCGTCACACTATAACACCGAACAACTATAACTCACCACCATAATCACAATCTACTTGCCTTCATACATATCCATCTCATAAGACTAACACAAGTTACAAGTATGCATGAGTAGGATTATAAGCATATATACAAGAACTAAAATTACATCATTAATACAATCTTTATAAGTAAGATTCTCAGCAAAACACCTAAACCTGAAATTGCTCCTCTGCGAAGCCGCGACCTGAAACATGAAACTGGGTGAGGAGAGTCAAAAATTTCAAGAAATGATGAAATAGTCAATAAAAAGCATGATTATTCAAGTAATGAGGGTATATTAGGAAGAATATGGAAAACAAAAAAAAGATAACATCTCACGATTAGTATTCAAGACAATGGTCTCCAAATTCTTTGGGGACGATCAGACTCTTATGGTCATTGATTCCCCGTTTTCTTTCTCAAGTTTTCATTGAACATATAATAGGATTTATGAGTTGTATTAAATAATTTTTTTAGTTATCTTGCTTATTACTAAATTGATTTTAAGTATACACATATATTACACACAAACCATGTATTTCCTTCACGGTGATACACCACAATCACAATAACTGAACTGTAAGCGTAAATTTATGCGTTTAGATGACACATGTATCACACAACACACATGTTTATCATATAATCATATCACACTCACATACCACAGTAGCACATCATACTTCGCAACATTGACATGTCATATTAATGAGATACACATTATACGTTACTCATACAAATAGACAATTCACACATGAAATGTGAAATTTTCCATCTTCCCCCTCTTACCGGCTCCCGCCCAACCCCTTCCTCTCTACACACACACGCACACACATATATACATACATACATACACATATACATATACATACATCATACATACATACATACATATATATATATATATATATATATATATATATATATATACACACACACACAACACACACACAACACACACACACACACACACACACACACATATATATACACACACACACACCATATATATACATATACTTATAAACACACACACACACACACAACACACCACACACACACACACACACACACACAGAGATATAAAACAAAAACACATCTTCACCTTCCCCCTCCTACTGCTTCTACCTGGCCCTTCCTCCATATATGTACATAGATATAAAATGGTAACACCATCTTCTCTCCTCCTACAGCTTGATGTACTTGTGCTTTATTGATATACATGCTTGGGTGTTTTAATATCTTACACGCTCTTGTATTGATCATATTCTTACATGCTTGATATTGTCATTGTGCTTGTGTGCACACTTGTATCAAACCAAGAAAGATAAAGTAGCACCTCAACTATTAGTCTAGAAGAATCTTGAGGAGAAGTTCAGAGTCTTTCACCGGGAATTTTGCTTCACTCTTTGGGCATACAAAGTGTATTTATTTAGTTTTTATAATTAATTTTTTAATTTCGCATTAGTTTTGCATTAGATTACTAGTCCCCTATTCACCCGGCCTCTAGGTGACTTACACGGGAGACGTAATTATCTTAAGAAGATTCGCTACAACGCGTACCTCACTCAAATTATGTTTAAGTATCTGACGTTCTTTATACATGAGCTATACTGAAATATTTATGCTCATAAATATTATTGTATATTGAGACTGACTAATACTAGTCTATTTGGTATTTAACCAAGGAAGGTAATTGAAAGGTGGTTCTGTAATTAAGAAACATTCTACTGAACGGAATCCTCTCACTTGATATTCATCTACCTGACCAATTAGATCGGTGACATTAATTAGTTGTCAGATTTATTCATGCATCTAACAGCGGTAATATCAAGGAGGCAACTTGCCGTAGTCACTTTAAGAACTTAATGGCACAAATTAGAGCATAAAAGCTGATTGCGGCCGAGGTTCTTCAAATCTGCATCTAACAGTGACAAGAGCTGGAAAGGGACTATAGGGCGAAACATCAAAGACCCAAGGTTAAATCTCCAAAAAAATCAACTGGTAGATCATGCTTATCAACCTATATAATGAAGGTTACATGCCAGTATAGAAATTATTTTTTCTCCTATTTATTATCATACTTTTTATTTCCATGCTAAACTAATGAGCTACGTTTAAATTGAAATGCTATCTACCTTATTGGCATTGGGGTGACATGTGTAAAATAATTTAATAAATTCCCTGCATAACGTTTGTATTAAAATGCCTTGCGGGTCACGCAGTGCATGTCATTATTCAAATACTGAACTGGCTCCTACGTGAATCATGATTCTTGATCATAGTGTGGGTCGAAGACTATTTGAATTATTAAAATGTTAACTACGTTAATTAGACACGTTGTTTGATCTCATTGCATATGCCCGTATTATTACCGTTGATTAGATGGCCCCGTCTGAGTTGACTTGGCTGTGCATCACGTGCAGTTATTGCCTGTCACGCGCTAGTCGTGTGACTCTCAATGGATGTTATATTTTTGTTCATCCTTCTTTCATTTTTGTCCATGTCAAGCTGAGTCAGCACATGCACATTGATAAGGGTATTTTTGTAGAGATCTGTAGTGTTTAAATCTTTGTTGCAGAAATGTACGTTGATTTTTTTATGTTTAGAGAACATATTCATCATTTTGGTTAATATTTTGTCCTCTTACTCTGCTATTTTGTCTACCTTCTGTAATATTTTGCCCACTTATGTAAATTAACTAAGGTAGATAAAAAGAGACAAATTGACCCATTCATTTGGAACATCATTCACCCATTCGAAGAGATCACACCCCTTTTTCATGGTCAGAGGAAAAATTATCTGAGAAGCTGTGTCCTCGTATTTATCTAAAGAGCTTGCTCGTCGAACGTGGGTCACGTTCATTCTCAACTTTCATCAAAGAAAATAAATATTAGATTATAAAAAAATTATCCTGACTAGTCGATCGACAACGCATTCACATGGCACAGTGTATCATACACGATATACTTCTTAATTAATTTTCATTTCAACAAATAGTTCAAAGTTTGCTATAAATTGATCACCTGCTCATTCTCATGCTTGCCTATCACCAAGAATCACTGTCAGCGATTCATAGCAAAGCAAACCCTAGCCCAACAAAATGGACACTGACACCCAAGTCCAACTCGAGTTTGCTCATCTCTTCAACCAATACAGCGGCCCGCATCTAGACCGCGCCCCTGCGGCCGTCGAGGATGCCGCCACCGGCGTCCAATACAAGGACGTGACCATCAATGCCGACGACGGCGTCTCGGCCCGCCTGTACCGCCCTAAGACCGACGACAACGGGAAGCTCCCTGTCTTCGTCTACATCCACGGCGGCGGATTCTTCCTCGGATCCGCCTACATCCCAATGTACCACAACTACCTCCTGTCAGTCGCCTCCCAGGCCAACGTCTTGGCCGTCTCCGTCGAGTACCGCCTCGCCCCCGCGCACCGCCTCCCAGCGGCCTACGATGACGCGCTGACCGCGTTCACTGGGTAGTCTCCCGCGCCGACCCGTGGCTGGCCAACAACGGAGACTTCGAGAGCCTGTTCGTGGCCGGAGACAGCGCAGGCGCCAACATCGCTCACAACCTCACCCTGCGATTGGGGGAGGCGGAGGGAGGGGTGAGGGTTGAAGGGATGGCGCTGATGCACCCTTACTTCTGGGGGTCGACCCCCATCGGGTCGGAGATATCGAACCCGGTGGCGAGGTACTTCTTTGATCAGGCTTGGGCGTTGGTGAAGCCGGCCGGCATGAGCTTAGATCACCCGTGGATCAACCCGGTGGCCGACGGGGCGCCGAGCTTGGCGGGTTGGGGTGCAAGAGGGCGATGGTATTCTTGGCTGAGAAGGATCCGTGGGTGCACAGGGGGAGGGCGTACCACCGGTCGCTCAAGGACAGTGGGTGGGACGGCGAGGAGGCGGTGTTCGAGACCGAGGGGCCGCTGGCGGTGCACGGGGTCTTTCTGGCGTATCCCGGCTCGCCTGAGGCCGTGGAGGTGATGAGCAAGTTGATTGCTTTCATCAACAAAGATGCATAGAGTGGTGATGAATCCTTTGTTGCTTGCTTTGCTATGAGCTTATGATGATCAATCCATCAATTTGTTGTGTTGTTTTGAATAAGCGAGGCCAGGCCTACGCGAGTTTAATTAGGATCTTCGCTCTTCAGTATTGTGTTTGTTTACCATGAAGACTGCCACCATAATTCTGAGTGAGTCATAATAATTGTACCTGTATGTCTTTGAAGTTTATGCAATAAAAGTGTGGTTTTTTTCACAGTGAGTCCTGTTACTGCTCAGCCTTGGGCAATCTATGAAAATGATCTTTTGAGTAATGCTACTGACTCGAACTTTCTAAGTCGAGTCTAACTTGACGGTCTATGACATGTGAGGCTGTATATAATTTTGGAACGGGCACCACATGATTTATAATTTGTAGGTTAGACATTTGAGTTCCCTTCTTTTTTTTTCTTTTTCTTTTTCTTTCTTTTTTTTTTTTTGATGTTATACATTTGAGTTTGAAAAGCATTAGTTCTATTATTGCTTGTGGATCCAGTAGTGTGTGATTAAGGTTCGGTTTATTTTTTCGAGGCACAAATATTATAAGAGGTCTTATATATGAGGATACTTTTAGAACCTAAGGTCTTGTTTGCCAACAAGCGTGAGCAAAAGTCAGACTTAATGACTATTAGTAACTCTACCAAACACCCAAAGTAAGAAGAATAAGAGTGCAATTATAACATAGTTTGTCAAAGGCAAAGTTCGGATTTTTTGAAATTTTATACATTTTGCTCTCTACTCTTTTGGGGGTAAGTGTTTAACTCCAACACCAATTTTGAATTGGTATAGGAGTTAGCTCCAACTCTTTCCAACTCTTTCTACTCTTCTATCTAAAAATCTTTACTCTTACTCCCCCAACTCTTGCAACAGAAATAAAAAAATAAAAATGATTTAGTTGTTACCTAAACATAGATTGTTATTATCTTGAACCTCCTCCTTTGCTTGAATAACGACACGAAGAAGCTTGGGATCAGATAGTATGGTTGTTGTACCGGATCTTAGGAGTATGGTATGGAGAATTTGAATTTGACGCAATTATAATGCAAATGACATACATGTCTTTTCCTTAGAGCATAATGTCATCCTCATGGAATAACTCTACGGAGAATTATTACACATAGGGTAAAGTGTTACTAGCGTGTCTCTTTAAATTACTATCTGAATATATGACCTGAATTCTCAACATTGTGCATCCCTGAGAATAATCCAATTCATCTATTTTCATGTACATATTTTAAAATAATTGTGTATAAAAAAATCATACACTTTTCATACATTTTACCCATGCATCAAATAGTTCTGAAATGAACAGTTTCTTAACAGTACAACAAATGATACCATTTGATTGATGGTTAAAAGAAATCCAAATTGCGTGATTTTCAATATATAAGCATTTCAGGACATGAAATCATGATGAATGTTCATATAAATAGCATATGGTGGGGTTTTAGGCTACCTAGGGAAACACACTAGGAACACTTTATCTATTTATCTATATGGGTAATATATATCTGTGTGTGTGTGTGCGCGCGCGCGCGCGTATGTATGTATATGTATATACATATACACATATACATACATATACATATGCATATGTATGCATATGCAACATATACACACACACACACACACACACACACACACACACACACACATAGGTGTGTGTGTGTGTGTGTGTGTGTGAGAGAGAAAAATGTATATCAGTCGCCGGCTGAGATTCTCTCTCAGCCTGCGTTGACGTGGCACAATATTAGCCACACCACTAAGTTGCGGCCCGCTTATTAGAATAAGTTAAATTACTAAATGCCCCTCGGTAAAAGGTACTTGTCCCGTAATTATTTATTATTATTTTTTTCTTATTTTTTTTACCACTCTTTGTCAGATTTAGGGTTTCATTTTCCTGCCATAAAGTTGTTTCTGAAAATAGCGATTTCTGGATCAGGTTTTTCTCCTTTTTATTTAATGTCGAAGCAATCCACTTCCCTGCCAATTCTGGTCGCAGTCGTAAGCGATTTCTATCTCCTGATCTAAATATGGATCATATATTATCTGGTTCAACTTTCTCTCAGAATATTGAAAGTATTGAAGGTTGAGATCTTTACATGCTGATCAAGAGGTTTTTATTTTATCAATTTTTCCCCGCAATTTCTAAATGTAGAAGAATTTTATTTTATCATAATAATAAATTGTCAGATAAAATTAAATTTTGTGACTATAGTCGCAGTATGAAATTTCATCTTCAAACGATTTGTTTTACAAGACATCGACCAAAGTCGCAGTGCAATTAAAATTTATTAATAAAAGACTGCGACCTTGGTCGCAAAAATGAAAAATAAGTTCAAAAAGACTGCTAATATATAAGACTGCGACATTGGTCGCAGTCTTCAGTCGCAGTTTTCTAATCATCTTAGAGACAATTTTCACTGCTTCAATTGACTGTGTCTCTTGTTTCATAAGAATGCGACCATGGTCACAGTATCCTATTTAGATTACTTAATAAAAAATACTATAACCAAGGTCGCATTGTTATCAAACAAAACATTCTCAAAGAGACTGCTGTTACATAAGAGTACGACCGAAGTCGCAATCTTCTAATCATCTTAATTAATTAACTTACGAGATTATTGTCACTTCTTCCATTGACTGCGACTCTTATTATATAAGACTATTGTTTCATAAGAATGCGACCATGGTCGTAGTATCCTATTTAGATTACTTAATAAAAAAATACTATGACCAAGGTCGCAGACTGCTGTTATATAAGACTGCGACCATGGTCGCAGTATCCTATTTAGATTACTTAATAAAAAATACTATGACCAAGGTTGCAAACTGTTGTTACATAAGACTGTGACCTGCTGTTACATAAGACTGCGACCATAATCGCAGTATCCTATTTAGATTATTTAATAAGAAAATACTATGACCAAGGTCGCAGACTGCTGTTACATAAGATACTGCGACCATGATCGCAGTATCCTATTTAGATTACTTAATAAAAAAAAACTATGACCAAGGGTTGCATTCTTTTAAATAAATTATTTTTCTAAAATTAAGTTATCAAGATCTGTAATTTTTTTGTTTGAAAAAGCTCAAAATTTTTCGATCTGTAATTTTTTTAGTAGAGGAACAGTTGTAACAGGTTAAAAGTGAAACTGAGGGTATTTCAGTCATTGGGCAACGAAAAGTTATTGAGGGTCTCCTTTTACCGCATAAATTTTTGACTTCTCTGTGGTTAATATGAAGCCACGTCATGCCGGCTGAGAAACTCTCTCAGCTGGCGGCTGAGGTACAGTAACCCCATATATGTGTGTGTGTGTGCGCGCGCGCGCGCGCGCACACTCACACACATATATATATAGGTGTATGCATATATATATGTACACACACACACACACACACACACACACACACATATATGTATATATATAGGTGTATACATATATATGTATATATATGTGTGTGTGTGTATATATACATATATATGCATACACCTATATATATATGTGTGTGTGTGTGTGTGCGCGCGCGCGCGCGCGCATATATACATATATAGTATATATATAGGTGTATGCATATATATGTGTATATATGTGTGTGTGTGTGTGTGTACACGTATATATATATATTTATATATATGTATATATATATATATATATATATATATATATATATATATATGTATAATATATATATTATATATTTATATATATATATATATATATATGTATATTATATATATGTATATATATGTATATATATATATATATATGTATATATATATATATATATACATACGTACATACATATATATATATATATATACATACGTATATATTATATATATATATATATATATATATATATATATATATATATACGTAAATACATACGTGTATATATATATATACGTATATATATACGTGTATATATATATACGTATATATATATACGTATATATATATATATACGTATATATATATAGGTATATATATACGTATATATATACGTATATACATATACGTATATATATATATACACGTATATATATACATATATATATATACGTATACGTGTATATATATACGTATATACGTATATATATATGTATGTATGTATGTATGTATGTATGTATAGACTTTTGTCCTTCCAAAAGGATTTGAGCCCAAATCCTTCCAACTCAAATATAGCCCTCCGACATTCGAATATAAGATCCACTCCGATGAAGTTGATCTATATTATTTCAAGTATCTATAAAGCAAAAATCAAGTATTTTGAATACCGTTTTGCCAATCCATCAAACAGTACAAAATGGACGATTGAAAGTAGTGAGTTAGTTAGATCTATGTCTTTAGACATAAAATTCTAGATCAGGCCATTTGCTTATGATCTAAACATTTAAAACCCCTACAAACCACTTTTTGTTAGGTTTCAAATATTCTACATTGTTAAACTAACCAACTCACTATTTAGGTCGTTCATTTCTGCCTACTTGATGCATAGGTAAAAGTATTTAAAACACTTGATTTTTAGTTTATAGATACTTGACATAATATAAATTAATTTCAACATAGTAGATTTTGTATTCGAATGTCGAATGTTCATATTTGAGGGGGAAGGATTTGGCCTCAAATCCTTTTAGAAGGACACAAGTCTCTCTCTCTCTCTCTCTCTCTCTCTCTCTCTCTCTCTATATATATATATATATATCTTCTAGTGAGAAACTTTCTCAAAATAAGCTTTATGAGAAAACTATATAGGAGCGATTACATAGATAATCTGAACCATTCAACTTGATCTACATACTGTAGTTAGGCTATCAATAAAAAATCACGTGATTCTGAGCTATTTTACCATGCATCAGATGACATCTTTATTCTATAGCGAATATAAAGCTTGTTTTGTAACTACTTGTTACATAGGTAAAAAGACTCGGAATTGCGTAATTTTTATTAGTAGCCTAAATAAAATATGTAGATCAAGATGAACGGTTCGGATCATCCACATGGTCGCTCCTATATGCTTTTCTCACAGTTTTCGTGTGAGAGAATTTCTCACACGAAGACCTCCCTCTCACACACACATGTTTCTGTGTACACACACACACATATATATATCTATATATATACACATATAAATCAATACATAAGCATATATATAGAACGTACACCACATTTCATGCTCTTGAATTAGATTTATATATGTATGTTAGACATTTGACTTCCCCGCCTTTTTTTCTTTTTTCTTTTTTCTTTTTTCTTTTTTCTTTTTTTGTGCTGTTAGACATTTGATTTGAAGAGCATTAATTCTATCATTGCTTGTGGATCCAGTATTGTGTGATTCAGGTTCAGTTTTTTTTAGGCACATATTATAAGAGGTCGTATCAAACATCGATAGGTGGACGTTTTTTGAATCTAAGGTCTTGTTTGGCAATCCTAAGGAAATTAGACTTCTAACTATTAATAAACTCTACCAAAGACCTAAATTGAGAAGAGTAAGAGTGCAATTATAACATAGTTTGTCAAAGGCAAAATTAGGAGTCTTTTAAAAAAATTATACATTTTGCCCTCAACTTTTTTGGGGCAAGTGTTTAACTCCTGCACCGGTTTTGAATTGAATTGGTATAGAAGTTTACTCAACTCTTTCCAACTCTTTTTTACTTTTCTATCTAAAGTCCTTACTCTTATTCCCCAACTCTTGCAACAGAAATAAAAAATAAAAACGATTTAGTTGTTACCTAAACATACATTTGTTGTTATCTTGAACCTTCTCCTCTGCTTGAATAATGGCATGAAGGAGCTTGGATCAAAGAGTATGGTTGTCGTACTGGATATAAGGAATATGGTAAAGAGAATTTGAATCTGGCACAATAAACGTGCAAATGACATATTATGTCTTTTCCTTAGAGCATAATGTCATCCTCATGGAATAACTCTACGAGGAATAGTTACACATAGGGTAAAATGTTACTAGTGCGTCTCCTTACATAGATTACTATTTAAGAAGATGACTTAAAGTCCATCATTGAGCATCCCTAAGAATAATCTAATCTATTTATTTTGATCTACATATTTTAAAATGGCTGCGTATTAGAAACCATGCACTTTTGATACATTTTGCCCATGCATCAAATGGTTACGGAATGAACAGTTTCTTAATAGTATAACGAATAACACCATTTGATCAATGGTTAAAAGAAATCCAAATTGCATGATTTTCTATATATAAGCACTTTAGGACACGAAAATCATGATGAATGGAATGGATTGTTCATATAAATGGTATATGGTGGGGTTTAATGCTACCTAGTGAGACACTCGGAACACTTTACCTATATGGGTAGTACACACACACATACATACATACATATATATATGTACACACACACACATATAAACACACACACACACATATATACATACATACATACATATACATACATACATACATACATAGATATGTATGTATGTATGTACATACATACATATCTATGTATGTATGTATGTGTGTGTGTATGTATATGTATACATACACATATATATGTATGTATGTATAATCTATACATACATACATACATACATATATGTATGTATGTATGTATACATACCTACATACATACATGTGTGTGTGTGTGAGTGCGCGCACGCGCACACAGATGTGTGTGTGTGTGTGTGTGTGTGTGTGTAATATGTATATGTAGTGTGTGTGTGTGTATAAACTTGTGTCATTCTAGAAGGATTCGAGGCAGATTCTTTCCAATAAAATTCAACTCTACGACATCCCAATGCAAGATCCACTCCGCTGAAGTTGATCTACATTAACTAAAAATCAAAATCGTCTACTATCCATCAGGTCGGCGCAAGATGGATGGCCGAAATAATGAGTTGGTTAATTTAATGGTGTAGAATATTTAAAATCTAACAAAAATTAGTATGTGAGGGTTTTAAGTATTTAGATAAAGAAAATGGTCGGATCGAGAATTTAGATGTCTAAAATATAGATCTAAGCAATATGCTATTTTTGGCTATCCATTTTGTGTCTACTTAATGGATGGGTAAAAGTATTCAAATACTTGATTTCAGAATTTTAGTTACTTGAAATAATGCAGATCAACTTCAACGGAATGGATCTTGAATTCGAATGTTGTAGGATTGTAATTAAGTGGAAAGGATTCAGCCTCGAATCCTTCTGAAATGAAAGAAGTCTCTCTCTCTCTCTCTCTCTCTCTCTCTCTCTCTGACGAGGAATGGTCGCGGGGATGAAAGTGATTTCACCTAGAGGGCAGATAGGTGATGTCAAACAACTTAGGAAATTATGAAAATCAATGTGGAAATAAAAACTAACTAACACAATATCAATCAATAAGTTTTAGCAATAGTAAATAGAGAGAGTTTAGTTGACAGAGAGAGAGAGAGAGAGAGAGCATTCCAAACGCAAAAAAAGGATATATTTTGAGGTTCAAGCCACTTGCTCTACGTCCCCGCCTTTACCGCAATGAAAAAATTTCACTATACATCTCTCTTACAATCAACATTTCAATCCCACAAGAACCGGAGCAACAACTCAAGCCACTGAGGCCGCAACCTCCACAAACTTCACAATACAAGGGAATGTGATCTTCTCAAGATAACAAACACTCAACAAACATAATCTTATAATCGTGTATAGAGAATGAAAGCTCAAGATTGTGTCGGTGAGAAAACTTGTAAAGGAGTTGAAGTGTAAGCTCAAAACTAGGCGAAATTTGAATTTTAAGGCTCTAAACTTAAAAAATATTTTATCTCTTGATTTAAATATTGTAAAATGTATATAGGGGTTTTCTACAGTGCCCCTATTTATAGAGGATTAAAAATGGACACTGAAAATCCAAAATAGCTATTTAGAGCTAATTCAAAAAATTTTAAATTAAAATATAGCCATTAACGGCAAAATCCTGGATTTTGCACAGTAGCCAGTCGACCGGGCAGTTGATCGCCAATGGCTAGGAAAAGAGCCATTGAAGTCTCTGATTGACCACTCAGTCGACCGAGCTTAAATAGAGAGATCTACAGCTCTGTCCGTCGACTGGTCAGTCAACCCAGATCGACTTATAGAAAGTCCTGGAAGATTTAGCGGTTGACTAGTCGGTCGACCGTAATGCACAGCTTGTAACATACACAAGCCAGTGCACATCCAGTCGACCGGGTGGTCGACTAGTAGAGCAATCTCTGCTGGCGATCAACCGGTCGGTCGATCGACTCAACCCAAAATCTTAAGTAAATACATTTTGAAAACTCTTTTTGAATTTTTTTTTAAAAATGCTTTGTTAAATCTTGCAAAAATAAGTTTATAAAATTATTTTTGACAAAGTACATGTGATTAAAAATCAACATGACAGTAGACTATCTTTTTTTTGTAATATTAAAGGATTTTTTGAAATATATCTTTTGAAGATCTTTTTATCAAAAATGAATTTCTATAAATGAAATTCAAAACTAAAATCTTTTGATCTTTTACAAGAAATCTTGAAATTAATTTTTTTTGTGTGTATATCAATGAGCTTCTTAAACTTTAAATAAGATTTTGACAAAAACTAATATTACATGAATTCTTCTAATTTATTGGAAATGCTTTAATGCATTCAAACTTGATTCCTCGAGCTTGACTCCTTTATATGATTCGTTCTTTATGCTTGAGCTCTTGAATCAACATATGTTAGATTTAATCTTAATTTTGAGTCTTTTAGTTGAAGTTATACAAACAATACTATGATCTTGTTAAACAGGTAACTTAAACAATCTCAAGATCATTACATATAATAACTACATGAGTTAATCATCATCAAAACTAGAGTGATAGACCTTTTGATCAACAATCTTCCTCTTTTTGATAATGATAAAACTCATGAAGTTATTCAAAAGCAATTATTAAGAGAACTCCTTATAAAGCTCCCCGTGAAGATATGCATAAAGATATATCAACGAAGTCCATTTTCAATAAACAAAGATATGTCAATTTAACACTCTAAGAGATTTATCAATACAAGAATAGTATGCATAAATAGGCCTCCATCCATCCAAACCAGCCACCATCAACGAGGTATAAAAAAACATAACTCAAAACATCATAAAGAGGTATAAAAAGTGTAACCCCCAGTCCTAAATATACGTGTCACCGTATCAGTATGCAATATAATGACGTATTTGTTTTGACCTCTCTGGTGGTCAGACTAGACTGACTTTAGCTTTAAATCTCATTTTCCAATATTTGAATTTTTTAAAATTTTCTAGAATTTTTTTGAATTATATTGAAAATCTCTGAATTCTGTGTCAACCGATACCAATAATTGACTTCATGATTTTTAATTCACAAACAGAGTTAAAATTCTAGAATCTACTTTCATATTATTTTTTAAAATCATATTTTCTATTGTAACGTATTTTTGGGAATTTTTATGAACTGATCCAAACTCTGACCAAACCGGTGTCGACGGGTATCACCAACCGATTTCAGAATTATTAATTCGTAAACCAGAAAGAATTTCTTAAATCTGATTTCACATTGATCCTCTGGATAATATTGTTATTTTACAGAATTTTTGGAGATCGTTATTTAATAATTATTAACTACTAATAATATTTCTTTTTCCATCCATTATTTTTTCTTTTACTTTTCCCCTAAGTTTCCAAGTTCTCTATTTTTTCTACAGGATTAATAACCGACATCCCTTAATTTTACACCCTATTCTTGTTCTATCCATCCCACTCACGCTCTCTCACACTCTTACTCTCACTTTCGCTCTCTCTTTCTCGTTACTTAACCCATCAGACTGCCACCCTTATCGCCGGCCAGCCATCGCCGATGGTCCGTGGCCACCGCACCTCTCACACCCAGCTCCTTCCCCGCAAACCACCCCCTCCTTCCTGGTACGCTCTCCTCTCTCTCTCTCTCTCTATATATATATATATATATATATATATATATATATATATATATATATATATATATATATATAGGGTTACTGAACCTCAGCCGCCAGCTGAGAGAGTTTTCTCAGCCGGCATGACGTGGCTTCATATTAGCCGCAGAGAAGTCAAAAATTTAGGCGGTAAAAGGAGACCCTCAATCACTTTTCGTTACCCAATGACTGAAATATCCTCAGTTTCACTTTTAACCTGCTACAAACTGTTCCTCTACTAAAAAAATTACAGATCAAAAAATTTTGAGCTTTTTCAAACAAAAAAATTACAGATCTTGATAATTTAATTTTAGAAAAATAATTTATTTTAAAAGAATGCAACCCTTGGTCATAGTATTTTTTTATTAAGTAATCTAAATAGGATACTGCGATCATGGCCGCAGTATCTTATGTAACAGCAGTCTGCGACCTTGGTCATAGTATTTTTTTATTAAGTAATCTAAATAGGATACTGCGATCATGGTCGCAATCTTATATAACAGCAGGTCACAGTCTTATGTAACAGCAGTCTGCAACCTTGGTCATAGTATTTTTTTATTGAGTAATCTAAATAGGATACTGCGACCATGGTCGCAGTCTTATATAACAGCAGTCTGCGACCTGGTCATAGTATTTTTTTATTAAGTAATCTAAATAGGGCGACCATGGTCGCATTCTTATGAAACAAGAGTCTTATATAATAAGAGTCGCAGTCAATGGAAGAAGTGACAATAATCTCGTAAGCTAATTAATTAAGATGATTAGAAGATTGCGACATCGGTCGCACTCTTATGTAACAGCAGTCTCTTTGAGAATGTTTTGTTTGATAACAATGCGACCTTGGTTATAGTATTTTTTATTAAGTAATCTAAATAGGATACTGCGACCATGCTCGCATTCTTATGAAACAAGAGACATAGTCAATTGAAGCAGTGAAAATTATCTCTAAGATGATTAGAAGACTGCGACTGAAGACTGCGACATTGGTCGCAGTTTTATATATTAGCAGTCTTTTTTGAACTTATTTTTCATTTTTGTGACCAAGGTCGCAGTCTTTTTATTAATAATTTTAATTGCACTGCGACTTTGGTCGATGTCTTGTAAAACAAATCGTTTGAAGATGATGAAATTTCATACTGCGACTATAGTCACAAAATTTAATTTTATCTGACAATTTATTATTATGATAAAATAAAAATCTTTTACATTTAAGAAATTGCGGGGGAAAATTGATAAAATAAAAACCTCTTGATCAGCATGTAAAGATCTCAACCTTTCAATACTTTCAATATTCTGAGATAAAATTGAACCAGATGATATATGATCCATATTTAGATCGGGAGATAGAGATCGCTTACGACTGCGACTAGAATTGGCAGGGGAAGTGGACTGCTTCGACATTAAATAAAAAGGAGAAAACCTGATCCGGAAATCGCTATTTCAGAAACAACTTTATGACAGGAAAATGAAACCCTAAATCTGACAAAGAGTGATAAAAGAAATAAGAAATAATAATATAACAATTACGGGATAAGTACCTTTTACCGAGGGGCATTTAATAATTTAACTTATTCCAATAAGCGGGCCGCAACTTAGTGGTGTGGGCTAATATTGTGCCACGTCAACGCAGGCTGAGAGAGACTCTCAGCCGGCGACTGACATACATTTTTCTCATATATATATATATATATATATATATATATATATATATATATATATATATATATATATATATATATATATATATATATATATATATTCCTCAACTCCCTCTCTCTTTCCTCCCACAACCTCCTCGTGCCACCTCTGACTGTCGCAACCGCCACACCTACCCCAGTGCCACCCACATCACCATCACAACAACCTCCACCCTCCGCTACTCTTCGCCGTGACAACCACCATTCACCCTTCCTCCTTCTCTCTCTATCTCTCTCATTTCTCTCTCTATCTCTCTCCCTGGTGGCCAGGGAGCTTCAACCTGTCTGGTCTGACCCCCCTCGCCGCCGATCACGACTGCCACTGTCGGATCACCACGGCCAGGCACCCCCAAGCCACCTCCTCTTCCTCTTATTCTTCTTTTTCTTCATTGTTGCATACTATGCAGAGAAAACCTATAACAGGTTTTTGAATACTCCAAAACCCACAACCCACAACCACAACCCGCAACCTACATCATCATATAAAGGTAAAATTTCATAAAAGTCCTCCATAAATTATTTTTATTACATTTATACCCTATAAAATTATGTTAAACCCCTTGGATAATTCTCAGATATTATTATGGTGATCCTGAGTCGTACTACAGACAATAATTTGATCGTTTAACCTCCGAATCATGCTCTTAGTACCTTTAGGATCAGAACAACGAGAACTTCACTTTTAAGGTAAGTGTTTCCCTTTGTTGTTATTATTTCATAATATAAATTCGATACTTGGTACCGTGCCTATATCTGATACCTGTTTATTCCTGAGGGATTGTGTGGTATATTTAATTATGTGTTTGTCCTGTTAATCTTGGTAGTTATGAAATGGTGCATTGCTGGGTTAAATTCTTGTAAGTAGGCATGTTACACTGATTATTCCTGTTGTTATTTCCGTTACATATTACATAAATATTCCTGTTATTTAGTCTTATTACTTTTTATGCAGATAACCCTATTATTTATCCCCATTATATGTTATTCCTGCTATCTGCATGATACATGTTTCGACACACACACGTACACTACGGTAACACAGACCATGTGTAGAATGTGTTCGGTATACTTAGTACTTGGTATCGTTAGACAAGGAGTTATGTAAACTTATTAGACTATGTCCGCAAATGTCACACTATTATGTGAATCATTTGGGAATGGGGAGACTGGATGATTGACTGGATCTTATCGGATGGATGTCTGGATTCATTATTAGTCCCACTGCAGGGACGTGGTAGTACTGGCTACCGATTGTTATAGCCTATTGAGCTCTTATTTCTCATTTCTCGTTATTTGTTTCGCCTTAGCGGGCCAGTCATGGTCTCAGCAGCCAGGGGCTTATTTAAGGTAGTGATCTCGGGTATGCACGAATACACCCATCTGATCAGAGCTCCTTGATCGTTAAGTCTCATGGCACATGCGTATACACTCACTGACAGTTTATGCAGATTTACTTCATTAACTATATCGTGGTTATCACCATCTCATGCATATACCCCGTTCATTTCATGTGCACGTATATTTATATATATAATACACACACACACACACACACACACACACACACACACACACACACACACACACACCACACACACATATATATATATATATATATATATATATATATATATCATGTTATTCCTTTGTTTCCAATATCCTTTCTTTGCACAGTTGCTCAGTTGCATCTGAGATCCTGGGTTTGCATGCCCAGATTTAGAGCCTGTGACTGCACCCTCAGAGGAGGACCAAGAGTTCAAAGACGGCTTGGCTGAGCAACAGTAGGGCTGTTCGTGACTTTTTGTCCCTTTTGACTCACCATATCTTCCATAGTATTATTCCTTTTATGTTATATTAATATGTCCAATTGTATTTACTTTTTCATAAATGTATTGATAGACTCATGTATAATCTGTTTTTATACTGGATGGGACTGTATTATGTACTCTTGTTACATGTAATATATATAAAATATTAGCAGTGCTCTTCTTTATTATGATACTTGTGCAGGTCTACAAGAGGCTTAACGTGTATACGTAGGGACCACATACCCTGCTTATATATGTCCCCGATCATGTCACATATTGTTATACCGTACTTTGAAAAATAGGCGTGACATAGTTTTCTTGGTATCAAAGTTTGGTTTTGAATTTGGCATTTAGAAGGTTCGCGATACATGACACCAGCCTTTCGAACCTAGTTCTTACCTGTAGACTTGGATAAGGTGCTATACTGTTGATAGGTAACAAAGAGATGACATGAACACATGAGTCCATCGTTAGGAATTAAACATCTTGTTTTAGTCCTGACTCTAATCTGGTATTTATTTATCATATGGCTCAGTGTGTTAGTAAGGACGGTCCCACGGATTTAGCGGAGTTCATGAAAATACTATTGGAGTCCCAGCAACAGCAGAATGAGTGGGTTACAGTTGCACTGAAAAAGGTAGCTGCTTTAGGAGGTCAGAGGAGGCAAGGTAATATATCTGACTTCAGGAGACTCCACCCTGTAGTTTTCATAGGAGAAGAAAGCCATCTGGATGTGAGCAGTTGCTTATTGACACAGAACTTATTAAAGCAGCCAAATTCCAGAGGCAGATCAGGTAGATGTAGTAAAAAATTAGCTGTCGAGAGTGGCGCGATCTTGATGACTTGCAGAGAAAAGTCATTTGCTGAGACCTGTCTCTTGAAAGACATTTTCAGAGGTGTTTTTGGCTAAGTTCTTTCCAGACGGACAAAACAGAATGGAGCAAAAATTTATAAATCTAAGATACGCCGAGAAGACAGTTGATGAGTGTGCAGCTGAATTTTTCAAACTCAGCCTATTTGTTCCATATATGGTGTCTACTGAGGAGAATCGGGCAAGAGATTCTAGCAAGATTGAATTTAAAACTTCAGCGATATGTCATCTCATTTAGATATAAGACATTTGCAGAAGTACTAACTGCTGCCAAGGAACAAGTGTAGCTTAGTGGTTTGATGCGGAGGATGCCCACTTGCAATACAAAATGTATGATTGGACAGATTTCTGGAGGGACTTCGACCAAGCAGATTGATGTAGTACCCCTGAAGCATCAGATAGCTGCACTGCCCTGTTACCAGCCGACTTAGTGTAGATTTTGTCAAGAAGATGGGGTATAATATAAATGAGTGTAGATTCAAGGCTTCTGTTTGCATTGTGGATCGCGTGAGCATCACGTCAGTCAGTGCCCCGCAATCGACAACTTCTAGGGGAAATGGTATCAGTTCCAGCAGGACGTAGAAGCAGGTGATGTTAGGACCATTAAGGCCAATGGTTCCTTTTCAGCCGAGGCAGCCTCTGCCTCTCCAGCATCCTATGTATCAATAGGCCCAGAAGGGCAAGGGATAGGCAACGGGACCAATCAGAGGCAAGGGCAAGACCTATACTCTTACTGCTGATTAAGCAAAGGCCTCAAGAGAAGTTGTCACAGGAATCATTTTAGTCCATTCCGTTCCTGCATATGTGTTATTTGATTTCGGTGCTACTCACTGCTTTATTTCATTTCAGTTTATTAGTGAGAATAATATATCCTATGACATGGTACGCTAGGGTTGGACAATTAGCACTGTAAACGGAGTAATGTCGTGTAATAAGATGTGTCCGAAATGTCCCATAGTTATTTGTGGCAGGGAGTTTATCAAACAATTCTTGCTGATTGATAATTGTGATTTTGATATTATACTGGGTATGGATTGCCTTAGTCGGGTGCATGCAGTTATAAATTATCAGAAGAAGAGTATAGTGTTTCGAATTCCCAATCAGTCGGAATTTAAATTTTCTGGTAAAGGCAAATTTACCGACCAGGTGTCAACCAGGATATAGTGTTAAATGAGACACTGGCTATATTAGATGCGGATCAGTCAGAAGCTCCTGGAGTAGTGGGAGAATTTCTTGATGTATTTCCTCAAAAATTACCCGAATTGGCTCCAGATAGAGAAGTGGAGTTTACGATTGATGTGCTTTCGAGTACAGCCCCAATCTCCAAGGCACCGTACCAGATAGCACCAGTAGAGTTGGAGGAAGTGAAAAAGTAGATTCAGTATCTTTTGAGTGAGGATTTTATTAGACCAAGTACATCACCGTGGGGAGCTCCAGTATTACTAGTCAAGAAAAAGAATGGGTCGCAGAGATTATACATTGACTACAGAGAGCTAAACAAGGTGAATATAAAGAACAAGTACGCTCTGTCTAGGATTGATGAGTTATTCGATCAACTCTATGGTGCAACAATATTTTCTCGATTGGATCTTCGTTCTGGTTATCATCAGTTAAAGGTGAAGCATCAGATATCCCGAAGACTGCTTTTCGAACAAGATACGGACACTGTGAGTTCTTAGTAATGCTTTTTTGGGCTTACCAATGCTCCAGTAATTTTCATGGATTTGATGAATAGAGTGTTCTCTCCTTATTTGGATAAGTTTGTGATAGTTTTTCATTGATGATACCCGCATTTATTTTAAAAATCAGAGAGAGCATGCTGAGCACTTGAGAATGGTGCTACAGGTGTTAAGAGAGAAGTAGTTATATGGGAAATTGAGTAAGTATGCCTTTT